>CP136064.1:236928890-237089932 GCA_032622095.1 Siphonodentalium dalli
CGGTCTACCTCAGTGGGTAGACCGCCAAAGGTTTTTGGTAGACCTCCAGGGTGGCTGTCTACCCCAATGGTAGACCGCCAGCGATTTTTGTAGACCGCCAGGTCGGCGGACCTGGCGGTCTATCTCGGTAGGTAGACCGCCAATGGTTGTTGGTAGACCGCCAGGCGATTTGTGTAGACTGCCAGGTCTGTAGTCTACCTCAGTAGGTGTTTCGCGTGGCGATAATGGATTCGATTAGAGACAACTCGATATGTTTGCTGAACTGTAATTTATTGACGCCACGCGAAACATTTCAAACACATTGGCGGGCCTCAGGTAATAAAGTAAGTATATGTCTGCAAGTATTCTGTAATTGCTTGTAGTTTGTGTCAGTCAGCAACGAGTGGGTAGCGACGAATAAAAGTTTGCATTTTGTGTTAGGCAATTTCTGTGCACAAAGAAAACAAGTTGGTTTAGAATGTTGGTACTCCAAATCCGGGCATCAAACAACGCTATACCTGCGCACGCAGTCCAACTGAAGAATAAACAATTTCGAAACACTATCAATAGGGCATCTAGCACCTAGTGATACAGCAGGTAGACCGCCAATGATTTTAGTAGACCGCCAGGTAGTATTGGCAGCCCCTAGTGATCGGGTTGGGCCAAATTTAGATCACTGATGGGTCATTTTAGATAATATGGTGACCAGTACGGAGCTTGTGTTGGAGATATGTGTAGTTTGGGTATGTTGAACATGAGCCAAAATAAAAAAATAAACCACTGAAATATGATTAATAAATTTAATCACTTTCTGAAAAATCACTATCGAAATGGCATAAGAGCCGACTGGCTTTGTGTCACATGTTGGGCAAAAGACGGCCATATTTTCTAAGTGAAATTACATGCTAATTCCCTTCTCAATAATATATCTGACCAATCACGGAGCAGCAGATGACGTCACACCTGGGGTAGGGTATATAAGGCCGACCACACGGCCATTCATTGCCTAAGATATCTCAATCTTTGGAGTTGCAACCCTTCTTTGTGCATTTGCACTTGTTAATTGTTATTTACCTTGACATTGAAAGCCAGTGCATTCTCTTATATATGCGAGGCTCCTTATGGGGGACTCACATAAAAAGAGAATTCACTGCCACAGGATATTTAATGCTGCACCAGTGCATCTCCCGCCATGAAAGGGTTAAGGCAATATTTATTTATGTCACTTTTTTGTATTTTTACAGTAACAACAAACTACCTGAAGTGGTCAGCAATAGGATCCCAAGGAGATCTTGTAAGTAAGATAGATGTCATGAATTAGAATGTAACGGAACCGCAGAAATGTACCTGCAATTACATGTTGCCATTTGACTAGAAATCGTTCCTTGAACTTTTATTAACAAAATAAAACTGACTGACTATTTTGATTTAATTTTGCTTTGTGTGACCCACTTGTGTGAGTAAATTTGTCACACTCACTCTGAGGAACTGAAACTTTCAATTCTTATTAAAATTAGATGTTCAATCAAGCTACTCGATGAATGGTCTGAAGAGTGTCACTATTTTACATTGCTGCCGTTATAAATAGCTTCTGTAATCTCTGCAGTATGACGTCATAGCGATCAAATAGTTTCACGATTGATAGATATATCTGGTCAGTTTCATTTGTTGCAAATAACAAAACCGGGTGTTAATTGTTGAAATTCTAGGAGATACTTAATTCTATTCTTCTTGCTAGGTATTATTGGCAATTCTTGACTCTTCACAGATGCTTTTTAGTGTTTAATTAGTTGTCATAATCTCTTAATTTGTAAAATACTGTGTGAAATTATCAATGTGACAGAAAATTATTGTGTTATTTTTAGCTGTGTGGCGATTCAACCGGTTGCTGTATAGGAATTCCGACAATCGCCTGATCGGCTTTATGTAAGTATGGAGTTAAATGTCACGTCAAATGTCTGGGTCAAAAGGATGTCAGTGGAATAGGTTACTGAGGTTAGCTTTTGCAAACAAACACTATGACAACAGCCTATTGCAGTTATTGTTTTCTATCTTTCCAGTTCAAAGACAGGGAGATTCGACCAGTACATGATGATATTCTGTTAGCCAAACTGCGACCAGGACAGGTTTGCCATTTTATACACATGTTATACCCTGCAGAAAATGGACATATATTGCTTATTTGTCTATGCATTTATTTCCATTAAGATATCTCTTAGTTCACCTGTCTGTCTGCAGAATTATTATAACTATTTTTCTCTAAAATAATTGGACATATAAGTGGCCTAGTTATTGGAGTGGCAGATTTGAAATTTAGATAAAGTCAGATAAATAATTTTTCGCATCAACCACAGCAAAATTTTTCTAAGAAATTGAAAGCGAAGAGACATTCTCAAAAATGAAACTACCATCGCGTGAAACCATTGGAATATACCTTTTATAATTACAGGAAATAGATCTCAAGTTACACTGTGTTAAAGGAATTGGAAAGGACCATGCAAAATTCTCACCAGTTGGTAAGTTTATTAGTGATGTTTAATTGAGTTTAATTTTCACCAGTTGGTAAGTTTATTAGTGATGTTTAATTGAGTTTAATTTTCACCAGTTGGTAAGTTTATTAGTGATGTTTAATTGATTTTAATTTTCACCAGTTGGTAAGTTTATGTTTAATTGAGTTTAATTTTCACCAGTTGGTAAGTTTATTAGTGATGTTTAATTGAGTTTAATTATCACCAGTTGGTAAGTTTATTAGTGATGTTTAATTCAGTTTATTTTTCACCAGTTGGTAAGATTATCAGTGATGTTTAATTCAGTTTAATTTTCACCAGTTGGTAAGTTTATCAGTGATGTTTAATTCAGTTTAATTTTCACCAGTTGGTAAGTTTATTAGTGATGTTTAATTGAGTTTAATTTTCACCAGTTGGTAAGTTTATTAGTGATGTTTAATTGAGTTTAATAAGGAGCTTATTCAATATTTTGAAATTGCTTGTTACAAAACAGTCTAATTGTTTTTCTCACAGGGCGAACAGTTACTCATCCTGAAAAATCTTTTTATTAACCCTTTGATGACTTGAGCTTCCTTATTTTTTGCGAAAACCCTGTGACAATGCATTCTGTTATATGAGTGAGTCGCCCACATGGCGCCTCGCATATATTAGAGAATGCGTTGGTCTAACAATATATACCTTGATCTTGTAAGCCAGTGCATTCTCTTATATATGCAAGGCTCCCTATAGGAGATTCGCATCTATAAGAGAATGCACTGGCACAGGGTCTTTAATGCTGCATCAATGCAGCTCCCGTCATGAAAGGGTTAATATGTAATCAGTCTGTCTATCCATCCATTAACATTTTTGGTTTCCGATTGATAACTCCAGTTTAGATTATATGATCTGAACCAAAGTGGGCATGTTTGTATTCCCTTCAAAGATACGTTACACACTGAACTACATGGTATATTCATCTTTATTCACATGAAAGGATTCTATGAGATCCGTTTAAAATTTATTATTTTGGTACGAAATAGCTTAAGTACCTTTTTGAATCATTATTTATATGACGTAGCAGGTCAAGGTCATTTGTTCACTTGTTATGTATATAAGCAAGTGTGGACCCAGTCAAGATCTCTTTTTTTCTTGTGACTCGAAGGGAAGTACACGCTATGAGAAAATTGAAAACCACATATTATTGTCGGCTTCATTTAACAATTCCGTTCCAATTTGTTTAATTTGTTGTGACATCGTTTCATTTTTGGGAAACGACACAATAATTATTAAATAATATCAGAGTGACAATTTCATTCAATTTCACTTGTTTTATTTTACGCAAAAAATAAAATTCAAACTATTTTATTATGTTGAAAATTGTGGGTAATTCCCCAACTTCCGGTTTCGGAGCACGTGGTTTAGTATTCCGAATTGAATTCGTCTGTATATATGCAGCCGTTCACGTGTTGAACTCTCTTTGGGAATGCCTATACAGCACAGTTGCTATGTTATCTCTGTTCTTGTGGTTTTAGAATGTAAGTATTAGATCATTCAACCAGTGAAACAACATTGCGGTTATAGGAAATTGCCACGTGACAACATTCGTTTTGTTTACGTCGAAATTCTGAAATTGTCACTCACACATCTGTTTCATGTTGACATACGTAGCAAAATTAGGGATCAGGTTTGGGTCCTTTTTTTTTGTTTATCTAGGAATTAACTCACTTGTGTGTTTTTGCTTGGCTCATAGTTCACTATGAATTCGTTTACAATACAATACACATTGAGATTGTTTGCCAACAAAATAACTTTTTTGTCAGATCACTGACACAATTTCACACGTAATAATGTGACACATCAGTCACCTAATTTCCTGGAATATTTTTAGGTCACTTTCCTGATCCTTATAACTGGTCATAAAACAAGCAATTTTCTTCCTCGTCTGGCCTCGGTTTCAGTCACCCCATTGTCAAGCAGGTTCAGGCTAATCAAATTCCTCGTTCCATGCAGACCTTGAGGGGCCCCGCCGCATACTTCACCAATGTCACTGTGGCAAGGCGCCATACTGTTCCGAGGGTGGGTTCCACTATGCACGGATCCGACCATGCTCGCTGGATCCTACCTCAGATTTTCGTCCTCCCATCTCCCTTTCACAAGCAGGTGGGACGTACAAAGATCTGTCAGCCCCCTAGGGAGCAACTTAACTGGTATCGCATCACGTCACAATTTGCCATCCAAACTTGGATAATAGCCATGCATTTTAGTATGAATTTTATGTGACTTTGAGATATGAGAACAAAATACTTTCATCATGTCAATGTGAGGCTCTTTATTGGATAATCAAAATTTCCATGTTGCTCCCTGGCGTCTACCCTCGGGTGGAATTGCTGTTAAGACCATTTCCCGGGACTCTGCATGGCCGTAAAATGCTTGCTCTTTGACGGGAGGTGAGTTGTAGCCAGTGTAGCCACTGGGGCTGTGGTAATTCATTCTATGTATATTTGACTGATCTGCCCATTCAACATGTAGTTCAATGCGGATTGTGTTCATTTAGAAACATTAAGTGTGGTGTCATCATGTTGGTGAGGTATCTGGATTTGTGTCGTGACCAAGTATGTCGCCACCCGCCCTACTGGCTGCACGGTATGATTCAGCTTCACGTCAAGGTTTAAGCTGGCTCCAGTTAGGGGGGGGAAACAGTCTGAACATTAATCATACCTCGATGTCTCTTCCCAGCCCTGTTTATTCAGTTTTTTAACTTTAAAGATAACAAAATCCATGGTTTGGATCTGCCGATCCCACATTTAGATTACAATTCTAATTAACAGGGCTACTTGCCATCCAATGCGAATCCTGATTCTCACTTTGGTTTTCGGAGAGATCTTGCTGTTTTTTCTTGTGGCTCTAAAAAAGAGCTAGAGTTAATTGCAAGGCATCGAGGTGTGGCAGACGCAGTTTCTCGCCTCCGATTGGGGTCCTGGGAGGTTCGAGGGGAGACCGAGCATTGGGCCACCAGACAGCGCGCCGGCTGATGCCGGATAATCTCGGGTGCTGTCCATAACAGTGTACATAGCACAGTCATCGGCCGGGGCAGAGACTTTTAACAAACGCTCAATTTGTTCTACAACCATGAGGTTTTACCAGGGCTCAAACTTATTACCTTTCCACTTGTCACTGATTAGCATTGTCCTTTGTTTATGGGTGACCGTTCGATTTTCTGGTGATAAATTTACACCGATCATCTTTCGCCCTTACTACGGTTCCATGGGGCGAAACACCAAGCCTTGGATTCCTTGCGAGTGTCAATCTGGCTTTCTGCAGTTATAGGCTGTTTTTTTCTGCGAACCAAGTTGTGACTCACGTTTCTCTGTGCGTAGAACATTCATCAGCTTTTGACTCTACAGTCTTAGGACAATCCCAATGGTTTTTTTTTTACCTGTAGTACCAGGATTAGATCTATTCTTGCTCAATATCATGGCTTTACAGTTTGGGTTAGCTTATCAGGTTACGATATAGACAATTGAACTCACGCAATCTTCTAGGGTGGCGGTACGGTAGGTAATAACCTGTTCCATGTGAACAGGTGCATTTCAGAACTTTGAGCCTTGCATCATGCCAACAACACACGTTGATGCCCTGCTTGATGGAGTCCTTTGTAGGGGTGCCACGATTAGTCGTATAATCGATGAACCGTTGATAACGCCGATCATCGATTACCATTTACATCGTCAATTAATATGCATTATTTAATTTGACATCGGGACATGTCCAGTATTATTGAATACCGTGTTTGTTTTACACAGTTTAATCTACAACCGATGGGTTAACAACCTGTGATCGCATATCAACGAGATTCCGTCAACAGGAGTACTACTAACCTATGTTGCAAACAGTCTGCAGTTCATTTGATGATGCGCCATGGTTACTCTTCATGTTGTTGTTAATTCTACAAATTGGCGGCCCTGTCGCTTTGAAATTATGGCGATGTCATTGTA
Organism: Siphonodentalium dalli; assembly: GCA_032622095.1. Lineage (NCBI taxonomy): Eukaryota > Metazoa > Mollusca > Scaphopoda > Gadilida > Siphonodentaliidae > Siphonodentalium > Siphonodentalium dalli. Next base: position 236,935,351 of record CP136064.1, read on the forward strand.
TATTTCTACTTGTAAGGCGGAACTACATCTTTGATATATGCCGACTGTCACTGTCTTCAATGAGCTGAATGCACTTGCCCTTGAATCTGATTGAACCAATGGGAGTTGATTGAAATTCTCTGGAAACTAGGGAACCTATGGCATTTTAATCAGCAATGTTCTCCATGATGTCATTTGAGTATACTGTGCTTGAATAAGTATCCTTAGAGGTTAATTGTCCCCCGACGTTTCCGTCGGAGGACTATAGAAATGACCCTCATCCGTCCGTGCGTCCGTCAGTCCGTGCGTCCGTGTGTCTGTGTGTCCGTGCGTCCGTGCGTCCGAGATTGGGTACCTTCATGGTGTAATCAACTCCTCCTACAGTTTTAAATGTAGAGATTTGAAACTCTGGGATATTGTTCCTAACATGTTGGTGATTTGCAACATCTATATAGCTAATACAAAATATCATTTTTTCCATATTTTTGGGGGGTTTTCGACTTAGAAAATTTGGAACATTTTTGCCTTTTGGATGAGATTGGGTACCTTCATGGTGTAATCAACTCCTCCTACAGTTTTAAATGTAGAGATTTGAAACTCTGGGATATTGTTCCTAACATGTTGGTGATTTGCAACATCTATATAGCTAATAAAAAATATCATTTTTTCCATATTTTTGGGGGGGTTTTCGACTTAGAAAATTTGGAACATTTTTGCCTTTTGGATGAGATTGGGTACCTTCATGGTGTAATCAACTCCTCCTACAGTTTTAAATGTAGAGATTCGAAACTCTGGGATATTGTTCCTAACATGTTGGTGATTTGCAACATCTATATAGCTAATACAAAAATATCATTTTTTTCGCGTTCGCATGCGTTTGTTCATCGGGTTGTTTTGTCCAAGAAATTTTGCGGTGGTTTGCAACATCTATATACTGTATAACATTGTTGCAAATAGTATCCTTCTAACAAATCCAATCATGAAGTTTACCACTCGAGTCGGGGGACATGTGGTCTGCGACCTTTTATTGTATAGGCTATTGCGTATCATGCAGTGAATGCTGAATGAACCTCGATATTATCAAATACAAACCGTCGGCCATTCATTATGCATTCCTACTTTTATATGGTTTGCATGTTTGCCTATTCAGACACTGAAATTCATATTTACGTTCGTTCTAATGACCTCACAAATTATATTATCACCATAACATGGCCGATAATTGTGCAGGCATAGAATACATTCTGTTCATTGGTCAATAAATGTGGTTTGTGATGCACTTCATTAATGTAAACATGTCCTGAGCCGATTCCTCAAACAACAGCAAATTGTAGTTACCCAGCACCAAGCCAATAGGCCATATTACAGAATAGATCCACTGCTGGTGTTAGGTACGATTAATCGATTATAGTCTGTTGTGGCCGACCGATTGTCGATTATCAATATAAATAGTCGTGGCACCTCTGGAATCGGGCTTTATTGTACTCAGTGCTCCTTTTTTGACATGCTGTCTTGCATTACTCAAACAGACGGGCAATTCGTCTAACGGCGCACATGAGACAATCATTGTTGGCGACAGAGAGTCTCTGCCCGCGGGGAGGACCTAGGGTCCGGGTCCTCGCTGTATGAGCGACAGACAACCGTCCGACCATACACACATGTGACTGGTCTTCGGTAAATTTTGCCTTCTGTTCACACCTCTGGCATACCTCCTCGACCTCATGTCGACCGAGTATATGCTTTCTCCTTGGTCGTTGCGGTGGGCTAAAAAACAATAACTGCTCATGGACCCGGGCCCTTCGGCTGTTCAGAACAATCAGTGAATAACAAGCAGACACAATCTTCTTGTTATCCACAGTCTGGTTGTTTTTGGGACCTTAATCATCCATGGCCTGTTCCTTCTTTCAGACTGTTTGAAGTAGTTCCATCACGATGGGTCTCCTCCTTCTACACATTTTCTAATATGTTACATGCAGACTGCAAAGTATTCCTTTGAATCAAGTGTACGTGTAACTGCATACACTATTGGATTGACAGGCTGTGGAGGTAGTTACAACTCAGGACTCTCCGAACTTTTTCTTCTCGATTGTTTCGATACCAGAAAACATTTTGGGAATTTCCAAGTCCTATAACGCTCTTCATGGACTTCGTTACCTGGGGTTTTTGTTACCAGTTTCCAGACTTAAAGTAACTACCAATCATGGGCATTGTCGGACGGAATATGGCCTCTGTCCGGTGTATTAATTCACTGAAGTAACATACTGTCATTTTGATGGTCAGTCCGAAAATACTTCTTTTGCGCCTTTATCAGTTGGTCGAGTTAGACACCGTTACTGCCAGTAGGTCGCAAACCTTACAATCTTGATGCGGTGGCTATTTAATTCTGGGTTTTCTTCACCATACATGACTTGGTGGTATGTTTCTAATCGTATTTACAGTTGCCACTTCCTCGTTTTGCATCCATATTGACCATTCAGGTAACAATAGATTTCCTTCCTCTGGTGTCGAAACGTTTGGATATCTTGGTTCGTTCAGTCACATACCATGGAGCAGGGTGGTCTATGCTTTCTGCATATGACCAGCTTACTCCAGGGAGGAGGTGGCACATGCATGTACCTGCATATGACCTTGGGGAGATTTCACAAGGGTTTTGCAACTCAGGACTCAGGTGCAGAGATTCAGCCAATGGGCTCATTCTTCCACTTTCTCCACTCTACCTTGTACCATCAATAAAATTTGCAAATCGGTACCTTTTGGATCCATTTGTTGCTACTCAGCAGGTTCAAATTAATTACGCTTAACTACAATACAATAGTTTCTCATTCCTCGCAGCCTCCTCCTATGAGTTGATTCTACCATGTAGTTCAGTGTGTAACGTATCTTTGAAGGGAATATAACATTTTCAATAGAAAATACATATTCCCTATAAGATACTTACACACTGAACTCACAGGTCCCTCCCAAATTGGGATTTTCCCTCCCCACTGCTCGGTCACACCCCTCGAGTCTTGTAAGAGGATGAAAAAGAGATCTTGACTGGGTCCACACTTGCTTATATACATAACAAGTGAACAAATGACCTTGACCTGCTACGTCATATAAATAATGATTCAAAAAGGTACTTAAGCTATTTCGTACCAAAATAATAAATTTTAAACGGATCTCATAGAATCCTTTCTTGTGAATAAAGATGAATATACCATGTAGTTCAGTGTGTAAGTATCTTATAGGGAATATGTATTTTCTATTGAAAATGTTATTTCTCAGCTAAATATACACGCCGATTTCGAATATTGGTTCCGTCCAATTAGAATTTACATAGTTATCACCCTTTATCAACTTTGCATTTGCCCAATTTCATAACATTTTGGTCTCCGACTGATAACTCCAGTTCGGATTATTTTATCTGAACCAAAGCTGACATGTTTGTTTCTAACCAAAAATACTGGCCAAGTTCAAATATGAGTTCCGTCCAATTATTTTTCATGCAGAGTTACGGCCCTTTTTCGACTCATAATTTGTCCAATTTCATATCATTTTGGTTTCATGAATTATGGCCCTTTTTCAACTGATTTAAAGGTACTCAATCCGATTAAGCACCCCTAAATTACTATTTCATTGGCACTTGATTTTAGAGTTATCTTACACCTGCAATTTGTCCGTATGAGACGTGGAAGTGGCCCACATCTCCAAAAATTAACACATTTCAAAAATCGATATCTGATCACTCTGAGCTTTGAAGGGTGGGTTCCTCGACTCGATTCAAATATTTTTTACCCCCAAAGCCAAATAAATAGTAATTTAGGAGCGTCTTAGAATCGGATTGAGTACCTTTAATAAGAATTTATAAGTAAACAAACAGACGTATTTAGACACATTCCAGCGACGCACTTTTTGGCTTCTTTTAGGGCTTTATGCGATTTCATAAGTGGAACCATGGTACAGACAGTGCCTTTGTTGCAACTGCTTGTTGCATTTTTGACGTCATGAAAAGAATGTATTGGAAAAGAATTAAGAAACTGATACCTGTGGCGACCAGATTTTGGGTGTTCTCTTACATGTAAATTGGCTTAACACGTTCGCTGCCACTACGAGTTAACTCGTAGTAAACGGTTCCATGGGGACTGCTACTACGAGTTAACTCGTAGTAATGTTCATACCACATAAATAATAACACAATCCGCAAGCAATGTTGGTGTATGTGCCAATACATGCCCAATGATCCCATTGATCGATTTTATATGTATAATTACGATGGCTTGAGATACAACGGTTCCCACAGCGTGAGCAGGGGGTGTGGTCCAGATAGCAATCTTGGTAGGATACTCCAATTCACCAGGACCTCTTCTGTACGTCCCGGAACCATGAGGCACATGTGCAACTAGACCATTCCCGGACACATTGTGTATATATAAAGGAATTGTCGATCAAATCCGGATCAAATAAAAGATAAAACGTGTTATAAAGCTCATACGAGATAACTCGTAGTCGGCACCTGGGATGAAACTCACCAGTGGTCATCGCTGGTGCCAGCTACGAGTTATCTCGTAGGTAAATACATATTATGTTGTTGACGTCTTATTCGACGTAGTCTGTACCAATTATCATATATAAATTCATTTACCATGTCTTACATACGATATGCTTGTACATGTATAGCACTCTTCGTCATCTAAGATACTGACAAAGTAATTGTAGTTACCTACGAGATAACTCGTAGCTGGCACCAGGGATGAAACGTTAATAAATTCCGTCACAGGTGCCGACTACGAGTTATCTCATAGTAGTCTTATAACATGTTTCAGCATCATATGACCCGATATTGGTCGAACTATTACTCATACATACATAAAATATCATCTACTATCGGCAAAACATCAAATCCCATGTCGGCATATGGGATGGAATTACCCATTGGTTTTCGGCAGTGAACGTGTTAATCCCAACTTAAGCTGATACTGATTACTTAACCAAAGTACACTTTACACTTTTATTGTTTTAGAAAATAACCATTCAATAAAATAAAAACAAAACTGAATACTTAAAAAAATTAAAAAGTAGTTCAAAATGCATTCCTTTATAATTACTCCAACAATGCAGACATATATTCCAAATTACACGTTGACAAATGAAGGAAATAAACCCACCTTCACCCACCATTCAAACTTGTTTTAAAGCCGGCTTCGGCGTATACTTTTTAGTCTGCATAATATTCTATATCCAGTATGATATTCTGCTACATCATTCCATAGGCTCACGAAACATTATACAGTAAAACCTCTCCAAACCTGACCTTCTATAAACCAAATCCCTCTCCATACTGACCAAATTGTCTGGTCCCGAATTCACCCAAGTGCATTCTCACTAAAAATTACCTCTGTAATCCGGAAACTCTCTATTCCAAACATCGGATGGCTTTTCTAGTCCAAAAGTGAATGAATACATTAATATTTACCTCTGAAATCCGAACGCGGAAAACGATACCAACCGAACGTACATGTGGTAGATTTGACACACTTGATGCTGAAATTTCTAGTCTATACATTTACCTCTGAGTGGCCATTTTCGTGATGTCTCATTCGCTGTGACAGGTTGATTAAAACTGTATTGGTGACAATAAACTTAGCTAATTAGCTAATTAGTGTTTAGTTTGGACAGTGGTCATAAAAACTGCATCCAATTCAGCGCAATGATTGATGAAAAAACAAAATGTCAGTGCTGTAATCTCCGTGAAGTCACCATTGTTCACTCAATGTGTTAAATAAGCATTCAGTTATCTAATCAGACACCTGTTGTTATAATCCGATTCAAAGCAGTTGTCAAACAAAACACCGCTAATTAATCGGTACGATTATGCAAGAGTACAAATATACAATACTAACGATGTGACATTTTTTAAGAGACATTTTCAATCACCGTAACATTTATCGTTTCCATGTTTCCTGTCTTATCTATACATGTATTATGTCTTAATATACCATTATTTTAATTCTTATGATTACATGATGTTTTATCTATTGTTATTTATATTTGATTTGGTACTTTATTGAAAAAAAATTAATTAATCAACAATGAGTCGGTTGTGCTTCGACAACGACTTCAATACATTCCGATCATAGTGCGATTTTCTATAAACTGAACACCTCTCTAATCCGAACAGATGGGCTGGTCCGAAGGGTGTTTGGTTTGGAGAGTTTTTACTGTACTTATATATGAGTTGGCTATTTGATGTTTCATTTTAGCTACAGCATCATATAGGTTACTGCCAGAAATCACATTATTAAAAACAGTTGAAGGCGAGATGGCTGAGAAATTACAGAAATGTTTCTCTCCGGGAGTTATAGAAATTAATTCTTCAAAAGGTGAGATTATAACCCTAATGTCAATGATGGATATGTTCCAGTTTAATCTCTGTAGATGATGAGTTTGAACATTCCACGTATGCCCAGTCAGAATTTTTCAGGTGGAGTTTCAGCCCTTAGTTGAATTTAGCCATTTTTGAGGTTATTTTGCCTCAACTCAAACAGATATTAACTGCTAGATTTCCTTCAGAATGTTGAGCTGGAGAAAACACTCACAGTTTTGCTTTATGCAATTTCAATCCAAGCCCAAGTATGGCATAGCCCCAAAATTTTAATCCATATTTCTGTCGATTCTTGTTTTATATAGCTTCATTGATAAAGAGTGACACTGCTAAATCAAAGCAATAATATTGCCAAAAATGACTTCAAAAGCTTAGTCACCTGTGGCTTCTACCAATTATATTCATTGGGACAAGGCCAAATGTAAAAGATACACCCACATGGAGTTTTACACCCACATTCGGGTTACATATAATAGCTGGCTACAAGCAAAAAATTCAATAAAAAAAGCAGTCCTAAATTCATGAATAGCAATAACTATGTAAATTGCTATTTTGTTTTCAAGCAGATGCGAGAATAGATCAAGTCTTCTCGGTCCGCAACAGCTTGGGATGATTCTGATTTGAACCAAGTCCCATCCCGCTCTTCTTTAACAAACTTTCATTCAAAAGACATACTACATGTACATGTGGGGCCCATGCATTTTCTGACAAATCAATATTCTCTGGAAAACAAGGGTTTGTTTACTTCTATATATTGTTGCTTTGACATTTAACGGACCTCTGATGAATGATATCATCATGCTTGTGGAAATGTTTCCCTCTATGTTCATATACGCAAAGCTTCCATTTGACCTAATCCGAAGACATACAAGCATGATAACTCCCACGCACGATTCTGGGCGTAAAGTCTGTTATAGAAGAGTGACAGGATGGGACTCTGTCCAAAACAGAATCCACCCAAGCGGTTGTGGTCCGTGAAGACTTGGTCTAAGGCGAGATTAACTCGTCAGACATGGAAATGATGTCTTTGCATCAACATATGCCAATAAATGGACAGGGGTTTTAGGTTTGTTATGTCAAGGCTTGATAATAAGTCGGGGCGTAGTATAATGGGTCCCAGCTCATGTCAAGTTTCTAGAGGGAATCAGAACTTAAACTTGTATTATTAAAAAAATATGTTGTTTTAGCTGAATACATCCTTTTATTTGCGCTATATATTAGTTAATCCTTCCATGACTGGAGCTTCCTGAAATTTTGTGAAAACCCTGTGCCAATGCATTCTTTTTATATATGCGAGTCTCCCATAGGGAGCCTCGCATATATAAGAGAATACATTGGTCTAAAAATATTTAACTTGATCTTGTAAGCCAGTGCATTCTCATATATATGCACTGGCACAGGATCTTTAATGCTGCACCAGCGCAGCTCCCATCATGAAAGGGTTAAAACCAGATGGCAGAGTGATGTTCCAAAATATTTTGTATTTATTTTAGGCCTAACAATATTTACCTTGACCTTGTAAGCCAGTGCATTCTCATATATATGCGAGGCCCCATATGGGAGACTCATATATATAAGGGAATGCACTGGCACAGGATCATTAATGCTACACCAGCACAGCTCCCGTCATAAAGGGTTAATTACGTGGTACAATTTCAGGAGGAAAGAAGAAAACAGCTAAGGTTGCTAATGTAAGGGATGACACATGTAGCAGGGAAGTGTTCAGACATCCTGAACTAAAGGATTGCGTCAAAATGACTCGAGTACGCGATCATTTCATCTGTAAGTTTCATTGAGCATGAACTGTGCTAAAAGGCTTAATTGGGATAGGGTTAACTATATGACTTAAAACTCTGTGATGTATGGAAATTTTTATTTTGAGGTAATTTTAAATTGAAAAGAACTGCTAAATCTCATTATTACAGATATCATTATCAAGTCTGGACAAAGTGTGTCTTGACATTTGCAGAATGAGGTCCCCAGAGTGTGAATTTAGTGAAGCTATGCCAGACAGCGGGCTAGCATGACCAAATTCACCCTCTGGGGACCTAATTCTGCAATTGTCAGACACACTATTTCCAGGCTTGATCATTATCAATTTATTATTGACAAAGTGATTTCCTATAAAATGTGAAATGTAAAATTCCAAACTTACTGAATTTTTGCAAAAACCGAATGCCAATGCATTCTCTTATATATGCAAGTCTCCCATAGGGAGTCTCGCATTTATAAGAGAATACATTGGCCCAACAATAATTACCTTCAATGTGTAAGCCAGAGCATTCTCTTATATATGTAGGGAGACCCGCATATATAAGATAATGCACTGGCACAGGGTCTTTATGCTGCACCAGCGCAGCTCCCGTCATGAAATGGTTAAAGCAAATAGTAATACAAATGGCCTAATGCTAGTCTTTTCATTACAGTTTCTGTGGAATCTACTGGTATACTACCACCTGATGTCTTGATGACTGAAGCTATGAAGGTCCTGATCGGAAAATGTAACACATTTCTAAATGAACTCAATGAATCAGTAAAGTCATAGCACAGTGTTATCGTCATTCCATTCTTCTTTCTCCCCTGTAAAGTCATAGCACAGTGTTATCGTCATTCCATTCTTCTTTTTCCTCCAATGAGAAGCCCTCAACTGAACTATATGGATTATTATCCTCGGCCTTGTGTTATCAGGAGGGTTAAAATTTATTGTCCATTTATTGCTTACTCCGGTCAATCAGTGCTAGGGATTAGCTACGCATGAATGTGTCTCGTGTAACTCTCGCGTGAGTCTCGCGTTCTAACAATCCATCTAGTCAGTTTTTAATTCCTCCTCCAGCTATCGGACGTGGTTAATTTTAAGGAAGTATTATTCTGTATTGCGCGTTATCAACTCAATAATTATTGTTGATAACAACTAACTCGCAGAAACTCTTCGTTTCATTGTATGCGCGAATTCCGTGTTTTTTATCGACACATTTAGTCTATGAATTTGTGATTGAATTTGACAAAAACACCGTTGGAATCATGTTGGCATATTCGCCATTGATGGCCATTTTTACTCAGATGCACATCGTTTACTTATGGCCAACCTATATTGCATTATTGTGCAACATATACGGTGGCATGACTCGTCGAATTTCGGAATCCACGTGGTGCGGTATGCGGAGTAGCCTAATTTCGCGCTACACATTCTATTTCCTGACGTATCTTCGCCACGTTCAGGTTATGTATACTGCCATATCATATATGCAAAAGCTATATTAGTGCGCAGAACGTTGTCCAGGACAGAAATATCTCCTTTGGCAATAATTTACATGAATAAATAACAAAGATAGATAGAGGATCTCACATGAGTTTCTATTTTATACGGAATTTATCAACCGAGTTCACTAAATTCGATTTGAGCCGAGGTTTACCGAGGCTCAAATATAATTTAGAGGACGAGGTTGATAAATTACGTATAAAATAGGACGAGTGTGAGATACCTTTTATCACATGATCAAATAAATCCGAAGCAACGCGAAATATTCATCGAAAACAACAATCATAAACTACAGCGATCGCAAGTTAATTGAAGAACGCCGTGACGTCATCGCACGCGCTGATATTAAACGTGTCTATTACCGATAATTATGAAACTGCTTTTATGGCCAAATTATGTGATAAAACTTGTTACCTCATGTTAAATTTCTTTTGCCTAAACTAATGGTATTTTGTAAGTTGACGTTGAGCAACTGGAACTTCATCGACGTTTGGGAAATGATTATCGAAGAACATCATTGTACATATACATTATCATTAATTGTGCTTAAGCGATTAATATTTGCAAATCTTAGCTAGCCCAAATGTCTTAACATGAGGGCTTGTATTTGGATACTTGGAACGTTGGCGCGGATGTTATTGACTTCACAATATTTATTTGACAATCCTGACTCTGTTCTTGCGATTCCATTCACTTTCCCTCATTGTATCAATGGAATAATAGTTAGAAACAAGGCGATTCTGTTCGTTATACATCTAGTATTATATGACCTGTGTCAAATAATTCTGTAAAACTATACTAGTCTCTTTCTTTACTTACATATACGTATAGTATGAGTTGACAGTGTCCGGTTGCTACGACTCGTGCAACTGGTTTGATTGGGGAATAGGATTATCAGACACACGATTTGACAAGGATTTTCGTTTCTAGGTTACATTATCGAATGGCGATCTCAATCAAATCATAATCTGGCTTTCTCTTGGCGACAATTGTGTCCGTTTCTTTGCAATTACTTACTGTATTTTGCTGAATGGGTTCCCCTGTTCCAAGACATATTTGATTCGAGTCGAGGAACCCACCCATCAAAGCTCAGAGTGATTAGATATCGATTTTTGAAATCTATTAATTTTCGGATATGCCAGTGTAGCCCACAAGTTGGCAGAACACGTGATCAAAACGGACAAATTGCGGGTGTAAGATTGATAACTCTAAAATCAAGTGCTTACTATTGTTTAATATAGGACCCTCTGATCAGATTGAGTACCTTTAAGTTTGTTTACCTATAATAGTTGTGGAATAAATGGGGTTATCGCACAATGTCTCTTTCTCTTCCGGAGAATCAGTAATTAGGGTTCGGAATAAAGGGACGACATCAATGTTATACTATATGTATAATGAGGGTGACCACTTTCTGGTATGCGGGACTAAACCCCTCTCTTAACTGGCATTCTTCTATCTCTTAAAGTCAAAACTAGCATAACCAAGATATTGTCAACGAAAACACCCGCATGATTTCTCAACCAATACAGTACATGTACTAATTACCTGTTTTGATGGGTTAATAACACCGGTGGTGGATGCGCGAGTATGTCAATAGTTGAATGTCACACACATGTAGTTAGCCAGTACCAAATAACATCAAACTATACTGTCAAACTGTTCAAGGAGACATCCGGGCTCTTCCAGTCAATACTGTATTTTACCGGATTTTGAGGGGTTAATAACATCTGCCATGGACGGGTCAGCGAGTCAATATTTAGAAGTCACACTCAGGTGGTATTGCACTACCGCACATCATCAAAATGTACTGTCCGAATCTACATGAAGACACCCGGGCTCTCTTAGCCAATATCGGCATTTTCAGGGTTAATAACACTGACCGGAGAATAGCGAGCGAGTAAAATTCTCTAGGTTACCCTCAGATGGTATGTCACTACCTTATAAAGTCAAGATATAGTGTCCACGGGCCAAAGGGGGCACCCGGGCTTTTCCGGCCTCTTTTTTGTTTATACGGTATTTTACTGGAATTTGAGGGGTTAATAACATCGGCCATGGACGTGTTAGCGAGTCAATATTTGGAAGTCACACTCAGGTGGTATTTCACTCACACGCATCATCAAAATATGCATCCGAAATCACACGAAGACACCCCGGCTCCCCCAGTTTCTCTTAGCCAATATCGGCATTTTCGAGGTTAATGATAATGATAGTCAGACCTGCACGTCTCCGAGACTTTTATCCAAATCTTTTATCAATCTAGCTGCTGTACATATGTACATACCAAAATGTTTTTACTCGAAAGAGTTTATCCTAAATGGATGGATAGATAAAGAGAAGAAGAACATATTACATATTGTAAATAATTGGAATTTAAGGTTTGGGCATGTCTGAACATAGTCCAACAAGTTAGACTTTCGGATTAAGAGGAATTTTAATATTTGGACATTTACGAACCTCTTAATGGATTAAGATAATCGATCATGTTCAAATATTAAAATATATCAGCAGCGTGAATTCCATTACTTATTCCTTATTCAAAAAATTTGTGAAAATGTGGGAAATGACCATGACAACGTCTTTGGTAAGGTGAGATGAAATTTTGGGTGAAAAAAAAAACAGGTCAAAAGTTCAAAAATGGTAATAAAAAGAAAATAATATCTGTTAACAACTTTATTTACAACTATTTTATACAATGGATCCATCCAAGAAATTAAAATATTTGGTCATTAATTAAAATTCACCATCAGTGTTCCATACAGCCTGAGAATATGGTGCCGGACATTTGCAGAATGAGGCCCCAAGAGGGTGAATTTAATGATGCTACCCCGCACAGCGGACTAGCATAACTAAATTCACACTCTTGGAGACCTCAATCTGCTCAGGCCTCATCTTCTCTGGAAAGTATCTTTATTATCAAATGAACACATTCACTGCCGACTACGAGTTATCTTGTACTTTTTGCATGTAATTGAATAGGCGTAGGAAGTGAATGTGTTTTTTCAGTTTATTTTAAAAGTTACTTTTTCTTTTTTAGTTTACTTTCTCTATATCCTCAAAATCGAGGTGTCCAATGGGTGCACATAACAATATTCACCATCTGGGAAGTCTCGGTCTTTCATAGCAGATGCCGGACATTTGCAGATTGAGGTCCCCAGAGGGTGAATTAAATCATGCTGGCCTGCTGTGCGGGGTAGCATCACTCAATTCACCCTCTGGGGACCTCATTCTGTAATGTCCGGCACCATATTTTCAGGCCTAGTTCCATACTTGACAATTCGTATTGCATATGCAAACAACAGTACGTACTACAAAGGGCATTTGAGATAAATGTTATTTTTTCAGGCACTTACAATGATATATGGAGTTAATGATGCATAATCCAAATTATTAAACGTTGGCTAATTAATATTTCCATGGTTTCGGGGGTAAAAAATATTTGATTCAAGTCGAGGAGTGATCAGAGATCGATGTTTGAAATCTATTATTTTTCACCACCGATAATATTGTGGCCCAGCAGACAGTCCATGAGAAGACTTTCTCTGACCAAATTGCGGATGAAGATGGATAACTCTAAAATCAAGTGGCTTTTTTGTGTCAGATATTTGACAAACCGGCAAAAAAAATTTGAACAAAATGTTGATAAATAACAGGTTTTGGGCAATTTTATACTATAGCTGACTGTGGTTAGCATTATTTTTGAACAATTACTCGATTCTGATAACTGAAGTAGCATTAACAAAAATGTCATTGTTGGAATCCGATGATATGGGGACCATCGAATCAGATACCTTTAAATTGAATGAATCACCTTATATAACAAGTGCACTGCCAGAACCAGATCTGGTTAACTCTTTCACCCCCCCGCTGCCCGCTATAGCGGGCACGAAGTCATGTACGTTCTGCCCGCTATAGCAGGCAGAAGCGTTCGCCTGTTTATCTGTTTTTTAAACGAACTGTGTCACGGCTACATAATGTAATAGCTCCCACAATTCATATAGGTCCCTCTGGGGATCCCTCTATGTGTCCCTGCCATAGAAAACTAAAATATTATATCTGAATTCCATTGGAAGCATGCCTGAATTAAAGCGGTTGGTCGGACACAGACATTTTCCCAATACATATCGCCAAATGTCCGACCATTTCAGCCTGACATTATGTCCGGCAGTATAATTTTAAATAAAATCTCATATTTGGCAAGAATGTTATCAAAAGTGTTATAGTTGTGCGTATCATACACCTTTAACGCAGACAATTGGGCAATATTGAAGCAGAAAGCGTCAACAAGTACACACTCATTATACTGGAATTCCCAAAGTTATAAATATATAGCACAAAGGGAGTGAATTCAGTTTCGAATTTATTTCGTTTTGAGGAAGTTTGTGTTCTAAGTTCGTCAATAAAAGGACTTCTAGTGTGTGAAGTTCATTTGTTTTGATTGTGAGATATAATTAGATCGATTGGAGTGATTTTGGTCAATATAGTCAATTAATTGTCAGTCACTGAATGTGATCACTGGGTGATTTATTTTTGCATTGCCAACATTGTATGAGTGCCCCATTCAGTAGAAAATTGATCAAAATCTAGTGTTTTTCAATGACGGGTGTTTCCCTAGCAACTGTTGTCAAGGAAGTTCGGCACCCGAAGGTCATCTATGACCCTCATGTGAATATAAATTCACTGCTGATCATGGCAATATATGGTTTGCAATACCCACGATCCCTCTAAACATTAGTATTTAGTCTTGGCGCTAAAGACAAAAAAATTCCTAATTAAGTCCTGTAAATCTGGGGTCTGGGGCATTTTACCCTCATATGTGACCCGCCATATCAAAACCAGTTGTAAGTCGGGATTTGTTTTACCCTGTGCCAATGCATTCTCTTATATATGCGAGTCGACCATAGGCCTAACAATTTTTTATCAAGTTTTTTAAATAAATGTTTCTTACAATTTGTAGGACATAAAATAAAAAATATCCATTACCCTGCAGGGAGCCCCACACATATATAGAAGCACATAGAAGAGTGTCAGCTGCTCATGTTTGTATGGGGCTCTGTATGGGTGAAATTATAAAATTGTTAAAGAATACAAGAAAACATTATAAAAATTGTAAAAAATTGTTAGGCCAATGCATTCTCTTATATATGCGAGGCAACCATATATACGATAATGCATTGACACAGGGTAAAAAAATCCCGACTTACAACTGGTTTTGATATGGCGGGTCACATATATTCGGTGGTGAAAGAGTTAAAACAGACTCGACAGCTATCAAAGTATTGAGAATTTGGAGGGATTACCATTACCATTACCGTTTGTCGGAATGCCTCTGCGGTGGTAGACTCATGACACAGCTAAAAATAGCACCATAAACATTGTCTGTCACATTGATATTTTCACACAAAATTAGAGATTACGACAACTGATTACTCTCAAATATTATGTGAAGAGTCCACAATTAACCAATAATACCTAGGAAGGAGAAAAGTATATAATTCCAGGAATTTCAACAGTTAACACAAGTTTGATGCGAGCAGATATATCTGTCATTTGTAAATAAATTTTGTGGACTGTGGCACCATCCTCCCTCACTGAAATTGATGCAGAAGTTATTTATAGCGACAAGCTACTTCTTGCTGGTGGAAATGCTGCCCCCCCCCCCAAATTCTTCAGACTCAGTACTGCTGTTGAGTTTGTTTTGACCAGAACTGTGCCGGAACATGGCTTAATACGACTGTTGTTTGCTCATAATAACTGACATAAACAAAAACTATTATCTGAAGTATTTGGACACAGACCAAATCCAAAATCAACCTTGCCTTATTCTATATCCAACAAGTTATAACTCAGCCAAAATTGGTTGGACTAACCCATTATTTTAACTTAAACTGTGTTTTCTTGTGATTAACCATATACCAAGTATGAATGGCAACAAGCCATATGTCCTGAGTCGACTGAGAAATGAACACTAAATTTATCATCGAGAAACAAATTTTTTGGCATATTCTAAGGCCATCACAGGCTGTAACTCAGGCAAAATTTGTCGAACCGACCCCCATATTCAAGCTTGACCCGTGTTTCTTGTGAATGAAGCACAAACCAAGTTTTGAGTCGATAGAAAAACTAATACTAAAGTTATCATCCGGAAACCAAACTGTTGATGAATGGATGAACTGATTACATAACACAACTATTTTCAACATGCATATAAAAAGCACGATCTATAACAATATATGATAAATATGAAGCGAATCATAAAACCAACAATCAACAATTAAAAGCATAGCTCATTAATATGATCAGCTAGGAAAACATTAAAGGGGGACTTTACACTTAAATCTGGGCATTTATGGGACCATCTCCTTTTATACTCAACAGAATATATGCAACAAATGAATGAATTTGAGCCATTGATTAGTGCAAAATACACTTATGTGGTCTATGAACAATGCAAACAACATTTTAATTATAATGAAATTGAGTTTATGTCCCATAAATGGCCAGATTTAGTGTTCAGTACCCCTTTAAGATCAATGAAGCAAGCTAATATGGACAAGCCTGCAAATAGTGTCTGTCATTTGCAGAATGAGCCCATTCTGCAAATGACAGACACACTATTTCAAGGCTTGATATGGACAAGTCTGCAAATAGTGTATCTGGGGACCCCATTCTGCTTAGTATCTTTAGTCTCAATTAACATGGTTTTTAGTTACTTTTTCCTTTCTGTTCAGTTACCATATCCCCTAATTTGCAGAAGATAAAATACATAATCGAGGTGACTTCAATTGGGGAATTTCAATCTGATCCTAGGTCTCCCATGTCTGTTGAGGCATAAGCAGAATGAGGTTCCCAGAGGATGAGTTTGGTGACATTAGCCCGCCATGCAGGATAGCATCACTAAATGCTCTCTGGGGACAGACACACTATTTCCAAGCTAATATGGCAGTCAACCTGAAAGTTTACTGATAAATTAGTCTGACATTTGAGGAAAGCAATAATCTCATTTCAATCGTAACAACAATTCTATAAAGGTCATTGCTTCCAAGAATTAGAATATATAATTTCTTACAATTTAATTTCCAAATAAATTTAATTTCCATATCAATATTTAGAGTTGATTTTGAATTATCATTGTGTTGCCATCAATTTTAATCATATTTTGATACACCTGTATTTTCAAGAACCATTTTTCACTGGAACCATCTGCTTTGTTGAATATGAAGTTATAATCAAAGGGACCCAAGGCACTTACAGTGGGTAAATGTGCTGAAAATATAAAAGTCCCCAGAACTAAATTTCATGTGCTTAACCCTTTCAGTGCCAGGGGCCGATATCATCGGCCCTAATTTACGGTCTGTAAAATCGGCCCTAAAAAAATAAAACAAACAAATTTTTTTTAATTTTTTTTTTAGATTTTTTTTGTTTTGTTTTTGGTTGAATTTTTTTTGGGTATGCTTAAGCATGCTATAGCGAATTTAAAAACAAACTGGATAAAACCGTAGGGGCATGTTATAACTCAAAACTATCACCAAGTATTCATAGTAATAAGTTTGATGCCCATGCAAAACGTGATATTCCCTGGGAACTAAACCTACAAAATAAGTCTGTTAAAGAAAAAATTAAAATTGTAAAAAATTGTAAAAAATAATAACAAATGATGAAAAATTGTTAGGCCAATGCATTCTCTTATATATGCGAGGTGACCTATGGTCGACTCGCATATATAAGAGAATGCATTGGCACAGGGTATATGGGTTAATACAAAAATCGGACCTGGCACTGAAAGGGTTAAACCATTGTTATGTAAATAAAACTGCTGCACTGATTTGTCAACAAACATGCTGATCGTCAAATATGTATATTTATTTTAGTCTGAATATCATTTTCAGAATATTTTCCAATGCTTTGACCTTTTCCAATGATTTTGGCTGCGGGGGGGGGGGGGGGGGGGGGGGGGGGGGGGGGGTGAAAAATATTTGATTCGAGTCGAGGAACCCACCCATTAAAACTCAGAGTGATCAGATATCGATTTTTGAAATTTGTTATTTCTCGAAATGTGTAATTAGTTGTGGCCCAGAAAGGAGTTGTCAAACGATTGTCTCAGATAAAATTGCAGATGAAGATGAATAGCTCTAAAATCAAGTGGTAATTTGGCCAAATTTTGTGAGGCAAGTGATAATACAGGCATATTTCGTTGAACATGTTGATAAATAACTCGTTTTGGAAATTTTATACCATAGTTGAAAGCGGTTAGCATTATTTTGTTGTAATTAATCGATTCTGATACGAAAAGCATATTTTGAAGAAATGTTGTTGTTGTTTACATAACAACGGTTTCAACATAAAAAAAATCTCATTATTGGAGAATTAGTAATAATGAAAATAAGAAAAAACTCAATTCAATTTTTCTGCTTGCTTTTTTACTTTCATGTTTTTTCACCTGTAAAGATCTCAAATGCTTTATATCACTTTAAACTTCTTTTGTTTACATAACAATGGTTTCAACATGTGTTATCTCCAATTATGAACACTTTCATGACGGGAACTGCGCTGGGGCAAGTCTCCCCATAGGGGGCCTCGCAGATATAAGAGAATGCACGACACAAGATCCAGGCAAATATTGTTAGGCCAACGCATTCTCTTATATGTGTGAGGTGCATATATAAGAGAATGCATTGGCACAGGGTTTTCGCAAAAATTCAGGAAACTCCAGTCATGAAAGGGTTAACGATGAGAATAAGAACAAGTTAATTAATTTTACACATGATCTTCTCGAAGATGGTGGTTTTACAGACTTTCATAAATTTCACATGTACCCACAGCGAAGGCATTAATACCCTTTAATAATAAATAAGAGATAAAACACATGTTAACCCTTTCTATACTAAATATATTCTCCCAGTCAGTTAAATAGTGTACATCGGAATGGGCTATTATTGATTTGAAGGGATGTACAGGTAATATAAGCAGACGACAGAAAAAATAAAAGTACAGAAGGAGTCCTATTTATTTAGGGAAATGTTCAGATACGGTCGTTTGTTGAACTTATTATATGAACATGTCCTATGGGATAACTACTCGTCAATGATAATTTAGTATAAAAGGGTTAACACACTAACAGACAACGTGTCAGCATTGTATTTCTGGAGCATATTGTATAAGCTTAGTTTGATTCATCGGACCAGTAGTAATCCTCTGGCTGGTCCGAGTCCTCATCATTAGATCCGGTAGTCTCGGTGGTAAATATCGATCCATGGGACTCCAGATTTATCTTGGGCAGTGATTTCGATACAGTCTGAAATGATATGATGATAAAGAAATGACATTTGTAACGGACTTAAGACAATCATCCAAATTGATAGCTTAATGAGATGAAAAGATAAGCAATTTGGGTATTAAAGGCCCACTTAATTTTTGAGTCACCAAGTTTTTTTTATAGTGCATTGATATACGGTTTTAAGAACAATCTGTCATAATATTTGATTAAAATACTATTATTTCATCATCACCATTTGGAACTTCTGTGTCTAAGAAGGTGCCCATAGAGTAATAGAAAATAGCTGAAATCATAGAAACATTTCCCCAGTTGCGGCTCCCAGAATGCAACAGAATTAAAACTAAAAATTTATTTTCAATGCTTCAATGCAAGGAGAATAAATCTATAACTTTAACATATAGAGTTATTCCCCTTCCATTCAAAATAATAAACCTTGAGCACAGAACATGCATCAGTATCTCAAAGAAAACATATTCACACTTTATTACACCGAATAAGTTGATAATACAATGTTTTGGAGCTTTCTCTTACAAATGGTATAATATGGTATATATTTTATATAAAATGATCTGGGGGGTACTTAAGCCTTTAAAGAGGGGAATACCAAATGTTTAGAAGAAAAAAAACATCACCTGATGTTCATGTTCTGCTAACCATAATCATTCAATCAAATATTTGTAGCAAGAACTTGGGGAAATACATCCAGGGATGCAGTTCTTTAACTATATTCAGAACAAACATTTCATTGATAAAATCAGTCACTTAGTAACTCAGACATTAACTCTTTCTATACTAAATGGATTCTCCCTCTCAGTTATAAGCATATACATTGGATTGGTCTATTATTCATCCAGAGGGGTTTTCAGGCAAAATAAGCAGATGACAGATAATAAAAGTGCAGAAGGAGTCCTATTTATTGAAGTGAATTGTTCAGATACTAAGTTCAACAAACGATTGTTGAATTATTATCTAAACATTTCCTAAGGAATAATTAATTGTCAATGTGTGTTAGGGGCCTATGATCTAAAATCATAGTAAATTGTACTTGCAGCCCTGGTGGCTCTGTTGTTGAAGGTGCAAGCAAGCCTTGAAATAGAGTGCATGTCATTTTCAAAATGAGGTTCCCAGAGGGTGAATTTAGTGACGCTATCCCGCATGGTGCATGGTGGGCTAGCATCACTAAATTCACCCTCTGGGGACCGACCTCATTCTGCAAATGTCTGGAACCATATTTTCGGCTATAGACATTACCTTGGCAGTAGGCTGTTTCTGTTTATTGGCTTTTTTCCTGTCATCCATCAGCCGTTTATTATATCTGTCGTTTTTCTTCCTGGGAAACATATTTGAATCCAAGCATAATGTTTATTCAACACATGAATTAATTAATGATTACCTCCTCTATCATTCCCTGTTGGTTTTATTTAGTTTTATTTGCCGGCTAATGCTGACATCTAGAGAACCATTCTCTTCACAATAATTAATCACTGCCCATAGATTTTTGAAATCTATGAACATTGGTGTTTAATTACTGTATACACCCATCAGTAATCCCATCCCTGAGGATAGGCCCAGTCTATGATAAGCCCACCCCCAATTTTAGAACTTGGAGGGAGAGTATACATTGATGCCAGGTTAACTCTGAATGAAGATGACAAAAATTCATGCACAAAAATGGCATTATGCCAGGTAATTTTCACTGCAAACTTATTAATACTACCTGCTCCATTTGGTTAATTTCACAAAATGTTGTAAAAGATTATCTTTGTGTCTTATTTATATATTTACTCTAACATAATTAAAATCCAAACAAATTATTTTCATAAAATAAAACAATATACATCATGCTTCATACAAAACATGACATTAGATTATCACTATGAATGCAAACTGAGATTTTGCATGTGGGGGTCCTCGAAGGTAAGCTCAGTCCCAAGTTTTTTTTATCCTGGTGTACATGTATACATACAGTACTGAAGATCAGTCAAAACCTTATCTGTCTATAGTTCAATCGGCAGAGAAAATTATTGAATAATTCAACTTTCAGTTTCTTGAATCAGCTACATTTTTTTAAACCGACTTTAATTGCTCTATTCACGACATATAATAATATTTTTAATCCACACCAATATTAGAGCCTGGTTTATGAACATTTGGGTAAATAAAAAGTAGATGCATCAATGGAAAAAATAATACAATAAAAATAATGGAAATGTACATGAATTTCACAAGAATTTTGGAAACAACATGTTTTATTCAATTTATACAAGTAAACTAAGGTATTTCTTCCCACAAATTAGTTGGTATAACGGGGAAAAGAAGAACACAAAAGGAAAGACTTTGTTGTCAACTATTTTCTTCAACAAATGCTTCATATTCTAGATGAACATGAACATAAACCAAGCAATAGAAAGCTCAATCTTTTTAACAATATGTGACCCGCCATATCAAATATCAATTTTTTTACCCTGTGCCAATGTATTCTCTTATATATGCGAGTCGACCATATGTCGCCTCGCATATATAAGAGAATGCATTGGCCTAACAATTTTTTATCATTTTTTTTAAATAAATGTTTCTTACAATTTTTAGGACATAAAATAAAAAACATCCATTACCCTGCAGGGAGCCCCACACATATATAGAATCATATAGAAGAGTGTCGTCTGCTCATGTTTGTCTGTGGCTCTGTATGGGTGAAATTATAAAATTGTTAAAGAATACAATAAAAAATTGTTAAAATTATAAAAAATTGTTAGGCCAATGCATTCTCGTATATGTGCGAGGCGACCTATGGTCGACTCGCATATATAAGAGAATGCATTGGCACAGGGTAAAAAAAATCCCGACTTACGACTGGATTTGATATGGCGGGTCACATATTGGAGGAAAATGTTGTAGGATGGGTTCATAAATCAGGCTATAAATTGGCTCTTTGCCTAAATTGAAAGTCAATATCTCTATCCATCCAGTTCTGAATATAAAGTTGTCATTGATTTCTACTGCTGGAAATATAATGCATATATTTCTTCCAATTAGGCCATCAATCAATTTACTTCAGGCACCCACACATGGTTCCAAAACAATGTGCATGCACCATGTTATTCATATAAAACAATTTGAAAATTTTTAATTGGTGCGAAATAATTGCTGCACTTTTTTTTTATCATAGAATCATGTGTGGAAGATTGATCAAGCAAACCCGTTCCCGATTCAGATTTCCCCGATTCATTTTTGTAATTGGTAAGTGAGTTCAAACATGTTGAAAACTTGAAGAACAGCATCTGCAATCGGAGTCAAAATTGTCCCAAATTATCCAGTAATACTTGATTGGGTGATTTTGGACCAAATAAATCGATCAACAAATAAAACTTTTACAGACATCATTCAGGAAATATAGGCCATGGTTGATTGAAATTAGACCCAGATCTAGCCGATGTGCAGGTGAAATTCTCAGGTCCTCCAGAAATGAACAATGAAATATAAAGTCACCCTCACATGCTTTTCAAAGTTTTTTTGGCCTGAGAAATGGGAAATTAACTTTGCATGGGCTAAAGTAATGCTATTAAGAAATTCATCCATAAATAAACGGATCAATTAAAGGCCCACTTAATTTTCGAGTCACTGATTATTTTTTTATAGTGACTTGATATATGGTTTTAATAACAATCTATGCCATAAAATATGATTAAAATACTATAATTCATCACCATTTGAAACATCTGTGTCTCAGAAGATGCCCATAGAGAAATAGAAAACAGAAGAAATTAGAGAAAGACCCCCCCCCCCTTTTGGCTCCCAGAATGCAACAGAATTCAAACTAAAGATATATTTTCAATGGAAGATGAATAACTCTATCTTTAAGATATAGTGTTATTCCCCCTCCAATGAAAATAATACACTTTTTGCTACAATCTAAATGACAAAAACACGTTGGTAAATCAACAAAAAACAACATGTTCACAGTTTATTACAACGGATAAGTTGATAACACAATGTTTTTGGAGCTTCCTCTTTCAAATGGTATATAATAGGGCATATATTTTATATATGTGATCAGGGAGTTCGAAAATTAAGTGGGCCTTTAACTATGAAAAGTTCTTGGCATGAGCCTTAAAAATAAATATTACAATAGGACAATGTAAAATAGAAATGAACACCCACCAGTTGATTTCTTGAGCCCATGGGCTTTTCACAGCTGTTGGTGTTTTTTTGTTTGTCATGGGGGTGACACCACGTTTTGGTAAATAGTGCGTGCTTGGGGTCTTTGCATTAATAAGAGTCTGGTTGTTTCCAAACAATGCAAATACATCATCCTCCGGTACGGCTTCCATGCTAGGTAACTGCAAAAAAGAATACAGGTGTCATCTTCAGAAATTTAACATACTTTTCAGTACAATTAGCATGATAACTGGATACTGCTTATGGATAGTTACTTAATTTCCACTTAGGCCAAAAGAACAAGAGGTTGGCTGTCGCCGGTGCATACCCCCCATGTGACATACCTCCTATGGTGGGCATAAAGTCACATGACAATGACCAATTTTGATCACATCAACAGATCCTTTTTTTATTTGAAAGCTGAAAATAGGGCTCTCGTTGCCACTTGCCAACTTTGCGAATGGCAAAAAATATTTTCATTTGGCAAAAAAATTTATTTAATTTGGCAAAAGATTTGGCAAGTAGTTTTATATTGGGATGTGGACTAGCCACAAAAAAGTCATGTTCTGTGAACTTTTCATTGAGGCTCGTATATAACTAATTTGTAAAAGGGTCTCAATGTAGATATATGTGCAAAACATCAAAAGATAATAATAAAATTGTTTTTACAGTTTTTTTAATTTGGTCTTATCTAAACAGATAATAGTCTGACATGATTTCTAGAAAAACAGTATTTAAAATAGGAGCTAGATCTTCGATGAATATTTCTCACTTCCAGCAAAAGGCGATTCGTATTTTCATTATTAATAACTCCAATAATGATATTTCACATGTAAAAACCATTGTTTTGTAAACAATAGTTTTACATTGGAATTACCGATAAAAGTCCTTTACATTGAATTCTAATGCACTTAGGCCAATATACCCCCGGAAACACCACATATTTGCGGGGGGTTATTCATTCAATAACCTGTCGCAATGTATAGTCCGGTTCACCGCTTCAATGTTAGATATTCCTACGCGCCACTATTGCCGTTAGCTGAATTCCTAATCTCTGCCATGTCCAAATCCAGCCCCGCTCACTGTTTCGTTTCACTCCATGATGTCACCCTTACGAAGTACATGCCGGTGACGTTACGGAGTAGATTATAGAGTTGGCGCCCTTGCTACTGACTTCCATTACTAGCTCGTTGCTATATAAACAAACCAGCTACATCGCTTTTGTCGAAAATTGACAGTCAGTACATTCGCCCTGTATACATGTACTTTCAGAAAATACAAAACACCACACCGTTATATCCCACCAATGTCAGTGTCTCGATATCATTTGACCAAATTTCTTAACATGAAACCGTGACAGACACGGCGTGAAATACATCGCATTGAGTAAACAATTTCCCATTGTTCCAATTCAACTTCAAGTTCGGAGTAAAATCAAAACCGCAATTTGTAAGTGGTAAACATCTGAAAAAGACATCAGGTACATGCAGAAACTGATTGTTGTGCATATTTATTTCTATTTGAGGTGGCAATATTTCATGTTTATCAGCATTTTTAACGATAAGAGCGATGGTAATTGAGGGACTATATTTTATCTAGCTCATTAAAATTAAAAATTAAAAGTCGTGAATTGGCTGAGTGTTTTCTATGGCCGCACATTTCGTTGATAATTATGAGGCATTTGTTTGTCTAAATAATGTTTTTAAGTTCGAAGAGCATTAGAATGGGGATAACAGTGTGGTGTTTTGTGATTTCGGAAAGGTATATGGCGAATATACTGTGGCAAATAACATTAACTAAATTTGCCACAGTATATTCGCCATGTACCTTTCCGAAATCACAAAACACCACACTGTTATCCCCTAAATTACCGTTAAAAGTAAAGTTAGCCAATAAGATACCAAAGTTTAATCAAAACTTGACAGTAAACATTGGAAAAGGTCAAAATCGGAAAATCATATTCAGACTAAAAATTTTGAACTGACTCTATTATACGTCCAGTGATATTTTTGACAAATCACTGTAACAGTTTTGTTTAAATAACAATGGTTTCAACACCCAAAATTAAGTTTTTTGATAACTATCAATAACTAGAGATGGGCTTGTCCCAGATGGGACTACGTAATAGTATTCAAAATGTTATTTGAGTGAAGTAGCCATTACCATATATTGGGCACTGAAATTATGTCAACAGGTATCCCTAAACCTAAACCCCCTAACCCTAACCCCTAACCCTAATCATAACTCCACAAAAAAAAGTCAACAGGTATCCCTAACCCTAAACCCCCTAACCCTAACCCCTAACCCTAGTCATAACTCCACAAAAAAAGTCAGACAGACATCATAATCGCAGGTGCACAGGTTCCCATGGTACTAAATATCAGTGCCAAGATTAAAAAACATCAACCTAAAAATGTAGAAATAAAAGCTCGGACAAAATTATGCATATTGCAAAATAATTTCGAAAAAGGGAGATAACTCCACCAAAAAAAGTCCGACAGGTTCCCATGGTGGTTGATGTCTGTGCCAAGTTTCATGGGAATTGATAAAAAAACAACTGAGAAAAACTTCGGACAAATTTGTGTCCATGGACGGACGGACGGCTCGACGGACGGACGGACAAGCTGATACCAGTATACCCCCCCCCCCCCACAACTCGTTGCGGGGGGTATAATGAATATATAAAAACAAAGTAAGTTTATCTATTTCTCCATGTTCTACTTAGTGGAATGTTTTTACAGACTTTTATATGTTTTGCACATTTACCCACTGTGAGTGCCTTGGTCCCTTTAGTGGTGATGTTTTACTAACTTTTATATTTTTTGCCTTGGGGTCCCTTTAAGAAAATTTTTGTGAATTGAACAATAACTACCTGCATTTCACCAACTCTCTGTTTGAACGGTGTAGAATCTGCTATATTGTGTTCAACCTGCTGGGTTAACAGCTCTCTTATCTGTTGTTTCCGTTTTAAAGTTCCTACTTTTCCAGTAACCATCTGGGAGCCAGCACCTTAAAATAAAAATGATGATTAATTTGAAATAACGAGTTAACATCAGTTAACTCACATCAGATAACACAATATTCTGAACTTTCTTTCTAAAATGAAAATATTTAGCCCTTCATTCAGCTTTAACAAATCCCTGGTAGGCATGGGAAAACAAGAGGTTGCACCTCCCGTGCTGGCATACCCTCACAGTGAAAATTCAAACATTGGCAGGTAGGAACACAAATATTGAAGTGACAAACAGGCTCAGTTGAAAATTGCCAATGCCATCAGCTGAGATGGACCTCTGACAATCTCTCCTATGCAAGATCAGTTATTCAAATAATGGTTGAAAAACATCAGCAAAAGAGTCGGGACAGACAAAAATAGCGAAAATTGACAAATTAAGAGCCTTAACTCAGGATAAATATGGCAAGCAACTTGTATACCAAACAAGACAGTCAATGACTGTGGAGTCGCTCATTTGACTACAAAGACTGAGAAGACTGGGATTCTGATGACTACAACAGTCAGTACTTGTCAAAATCACTTAAAATATATAATTTAAAATAACCTTTTTTTTTTAATTGAAATGGTTAAATATTCAAAATTCTATGTTGTAAAACCTCTTATGATCAATGGTCATGACAAGTTGTTTTAAGAATTACTATCCTTGAAAAGATTTATGTCCCTGGCTCTACCCATAATTGACCTGGTGACCCAATTTGAACAAATTTGTATCCCAGTCATACAAGGAACCTCCATACGAAATATAAGCTAATTTGGCCTAATTGATCTTGAGAAGAAGTTTTCAGAATTGCTATGGTGGGAAAGATTAATGTTCCAGGCCCCGCCCATATTTGACTTGGTGGCCTCATTTGAAAAAAAATCTGAACCCAGTCACCTAGCTATTATCCCCACCAAATATGACCTCATTCAGTCTTGCAGTTCTGGAGAAAATGTTTTAAGAATTGGTGGGAAAAAGTTATGTCCCTGGCTTGGCCCCAAATCTGAATCCCAGGCACCCAGAAACCTCCAAACCAAATAGAAGCTAAATAGGCCTGATGGTTCTTCAGTAGAAGTCGTTTTAAGAATTACTATGGAGGGAAAGACTCGTGAGCTATTAAGCTTCACACCTACATGTATTTGGCCTGGTGACCTCATTTGAACAAAACTGAATATGGGTCGCCTAGGGAACATCCACACCAGACATGAACCAATCTGTATAATGGATCTGGAGAAGACGACAATTATTGATGGATATACAGAAGGACACCCTGACAGATGGACGGACAGAAGGACACCACAACAGACAAATTCAATCCAGTATACCTCTCATTTTTCTTCGCAAAATCATGGTATAATGAGTTAACAAGAGTGGGGGGGAATCAGGGTATAATGAGTTAACAAGAGTGGGGGGAAATCAGGGTATAATGAGTTAACAAGAGTGGGGGGTGGGAATCAGGGTATAATGAGTTAACAAGAGTGGGGGGAAATCAGGGTATAATGAGTTAACAAGAGTGTGGGGGGGGGGGGG
Source organism: Siphonodentalium dalli (assembly GCA_032622095.1). Taxonomy (NCBI): domain Eukaryota; kingdom Metazoa; phylum Mollusca; class Scaphopoda; order Gadilida; family Siphonodentaliidae; genus Siphonodentalium; species Siphonodentalium dalli. The sequence continues at coordinate 236,962,905 of CP136064.1, forward strand.
GTCAGGGTATAATGAGTTAACAAGAGTGGGGGGAAATCAGGGTATAATGAGTGCTCCTGAGTGGGGGGGAAATCAGGGTATAATGAGTGCTCCTGAGTGGGGGGGGGGGTAACAAATTAATATTAGGCCAAAAAAAAGGGTTTTGATTCTCAGGCATCACTGCATTGAAAAAAAGGCCTGCGTTGAACCATTTTATTCCGGTTTTGGATTTCGGTAAAACGAAAATAGGAACTGTCACACGGAAATTAGTTATGTTTCAAATATTGAATAGGAGCTAAATACAATGGTGTAAGTGTATGTATTAAAAAAAAGACCATAGGCAACGATAACTATCAGGTATATTGTCATCACAGGATGTCCAAACCCCCATGTTTATTGGTCAAATGTGTTGAAATATTCCGTTAAAAGCAGGAAGTTGGATATTGAATGAGTCGTCCGCCAACCTGACCTTGGTGACCTTTGCACAGTAAGTAAGTAACCCTGCAAGAAAGAGTTTTCCCCCTTACTACGCTATTGCGTTCGAAGGTACGAAAACCGGAGCAGTTTGACGAGCAGTTTACATGTATATGGCCATGTTTATGATGGTTATTTGAAGTTTTATTGTCTATCATTCATTGAGGTACATATACTGTCTCTAATTAGTCAGCATAATAAGTGAATTAAGACTTTCTATGATAGTTTGGAAGATCACTTTATCTTTTCGTTTCGAATGTATATATATTCCATATTTTTATATGAATCGGATAAGTAGTTCTAAGAGTAAAAAATTATTGTGCCGATATTAAAATCATATCAATATGTATATCATTCTAGGTAATCCCTATATGATGTACGGGTAGTACAGTGTCATAATTTGTCATTATATCAGATTAAATTAGATTATATCCATTACAAAGTTCTCCCTACATTTTCTGGACCTGGGAAGGTATAATAACCCATGCTTACTATGGCCCGTATGGGCAGAACAAAAATAAAAGATAAAAATAAAACCCTCACTCCCGCATTGATTTAAAAAAAAAATTGCCTGAGAATCAAATATATTTTATTTTTTTTGGTAATATTTTTTTATTTTTTCCCCGAACAATTAAGAAGTACATTAATGCTTACTCTTTATACTTGTGTTAAGGCTGTCTACGTATATTGCAAGTAAACAGTTAATATAGCACAATAATGTGGTAAGTATTGTCAATGTGGACAAACAAATGCCTCCCAGGCACTCAACAATGCAGCTCTGTTGTAATTATTCTCTCAGTTTAGATTGTGGTGGCACATCTTCCTCAGAGCACAACATTGACAAAACAGGCCCAAGACGAACACCATAATAGGGCTTTTCTATGACCTATGACCTTATAATAACATAACTTGTATGATATAAATTCAAACCTCACTTAAATATTTGGTCATACACCTCAGGACCTAAGACACGCCTCCACTGGCAGGATATCTCACATGTGCCTCAGACACATTGCACAGGGTGTAAATGTTCCTCAGACACCCCTCAATTGCATTGAAATATAAAGTCCCACACCGCACTGAAATTGGTACCACAGGCCACACCTTGACTGAGGTACCACACCTCAGCATTCAAATTGCCCCGAACTTTGAAGTTCCTTATACACACTGGCATATGCATGCTTGTAAGTTTTATACACCCACACAAACCAGTAGACAATTTCATGTGCCTTTTTAGTGCCCATCCCAGAAGGGTGTTTGATATGGTAGACATGCAGCCATCTTTATATGAATCCTTGATTGACTGGGGAGAGGAACTTTAAATTCTGATATAGAAAGTTTTCTACATGTATATTGCTCTCTAACAGATAAGACTTCTTCCCACAAGACATGGGAGTTGAACAAACAAGATTACCACAGGCAGGTTTTAAAGACTGCAGATTTATTGGTGAGATTGGGATTCATCTACAACCACAAATGGACAAGTATTTTAATAGAAGTAAATTGTTTTTGAAAATTCCATCTAAACTTATTGCTGGTTAATGTAAACATAGTATATGGTATATATATATTTTTTTTTTTGGTTGAAATTTGAAAAAAAAAGTCCAGGTCGGCCCAATTTCGGCAGGTCGGTCGGGTAACTGGAAACACAGATATTTTTTTTTTGGCCCTAGAGCAGCACATTTTATTCAATTTGATTTTAGTGACATCAGGATAAACCTGGTATGCTCACTGATTTGATACACTGTGGCAAGCAGCTTGTATACTCTACCAATAATTATTGAAATTAGTTCATATTTGTTAGCTGAGAATGGACAGATGGACGACCAGACAAACGGCTGGCCAGACAAACCTAGTCAATCCACTGAATCCAGTATATTCCACATTCTCTGTGGGGTATAATGATGAGAACAGCCATTGTAAATAACATATGTAAAGAATGGTGATGTACAGTAATGCCCTAAATAATCAACTCCTTAACCACAGCAGAATTATGGGTAATTTTTCAGGTTTTAGTCGGAAATATGGCTTGTTGCCATTCATCGGAAAGCTCTCAGTGAGCCATATTTCCGACTAAATCCTGAAAAATTACCCATAATTCTGCTGCAGTTAAGGAGTCGATTATTTAGGGCATTACTGTAATATCATGAATGTTGGTACACTGTATACATTTCTAAAAATAACTAAGTAGAGTAAGGTTATTATTGACTTTGTATACCTAAGGAATGTTTCACATAATTTTAAACTAAGGCCAAAAAAAAAAAAGTTTTGGTTCTCGGGCAATTGTTTTTTTCAAATCAATGAGGGAGAGAGGGTTTTATTTTTATTTTTTTCTGCACATAGTATGCATGGACAAAGATACCTTCCTCTGTCCTGCTCTGTCTAGTAATAACCAGAAATGGAGAGGGGACTGCTATGCATATAAACTCATTTAATCTTACATAAAAATGACATTGTACTACCAGTCTGTGACTAGGATTACCTAACATTATACAACGTCTCTGACATTCACTATTGTTATTGTTTTCTAAAAACTGATACCTCCCCATTCTAATATGTGAACCTGTATTTAATCCTGTGCCTGTGTATGGAGTTACAATAGTGTAAGTTAGATCACAATGACTAATTGTAAGAAGAGCATGAGGATCAGCTAATCATTTCCTTAATTGTAGTCATCTACTTCATGTTGTAAGCCTGCAAGTCACTTTTTAACACATTACATGTTAGAGCTCAATGCACACTAATATTCAACACATATCTACTATGGACATGTTTATGCACATCAGTCATTGCAATAAAAAGGCCTAACGCAGCCCTTTTTATTCAATGCGGCGGGGCTTGTGAACCAAAACTTCTTTTTTTTTTGGCCTAAAATTAAATAGGTTTCTAACAATACCTTTCTCCTCTCTGGATGTGATTTTTTCATAGTATTCTTTGCATTCTTCCTCAGTACGACAACCCACTGCATCGGCAATATTCTTCCAATTTATTATCCTATTCTTGTATTTATCCAAAGCACTGTAAAAAATATGAATAAAATCTATAAAAAACTGCAGAATTGAATTATATCAACAGTTTGGTTGAAGCTTGGCCTTCTACATATGGACAGACATACTGATTCCGATACCCCCCCCCCCAAACATTATCATGTGGGGGGAGGGGGGTATAGTAAGTGATAAAAGGTATATAAGGCACATTATTTAAAGACTTATTATGTGTTTATTATACAATATCAAGCGGATATCTTACGACTCTATACCCATTCGAAAAATTCATAATTGAACTGTTACAGTCAAAATATTCAACAACATCGGCTGTGCCATTTCGTAAAATACGATGTCTGAACAACGTAAAAATGTGAACAAACAGTCCTATGGACTGGACAAATCACCGATAAACAAACGAGAACGATTTTGTGTGTGGGCAATTTTGATACCAAATTAATTGAAATACTTGCGTTGTGCAAGTTTGTTCGCTGTAAGCTGCAAGAGTGTTTCAAATCACTTTAAAGATCAATTTAGGGCTCTAGATTATCTCAAAAACATCTCAAATAATTGAAATGAAATTTCTGAGTCGACAACCTATGGTCAAATATCTGCATGTGTGTGCCAATAACTATGAATTTTTTCATTGATTGTAATAATATCATGAGGTTTAGAGGAACAGCAGGCAAAAGTTTGTCATATAAATGTCAAGTTACTAATTTATCTCATTATTGACTATTTAAAGATGTAATCACAGTTCCAGAACTCCAGTTGCAACAATAACATAAAAATATAATTATATCACCGTTTTCTGTTTTGTTCTGTTGAAAAAATGTTGCAAACCAAATGTGACATATAAACTATACCTATAAATAACAAATAATATTGTTTTTGTTAATGAAAAATTAACAAATAATTTTTGGAGTCATGAAAACAATAAGCAACAAATGCATAGAAAAATTCAATAACAAAAAATTTAGTGTCTTTTGTGTAGCATGTCTCGTTTCAAACATTTTATCTTATCACATAATAAGCCCCTAAACTCGGCCACATATATTTTAGTAAGACACAAGTGTATTATCAGCTAGCAGAGTGATGTTAATGATGTTGATGTCAATGCTGGAACTTTGTTATTATGTTAATTAATTAGAATAGAATTATATTTGATTTGAGTTGGTTATTTAGTGTTGACTGTGAGATAAACATGGGTGATTAAACTGTTTTGTCAACATGTAAAGACACATTTAAAATGGAATTTTATTTTTTCTTGAAGGTGTCGTTACTTCCCCTTTGGATGTGATAAGGAAATCAATGTTCATTTTTTCATACCCCAGACATTTCGATCATTATAGATCCTCTATTTATACACTCAAACCTAAATAAAAGATAATAATAAACATCGATATCCTGAATACACCTGTCAACAACTCATTATTTCTGTAGTTACGGCCACTATAATGAGTGGAGCCCTGACTACATATATAGGTTATCACAACCATGTGTGTTACAGTGATCCATATTTAAGTCGAGCTGCCATCTCTGGGTCTCCTCATATCTCGGAAACACGCCAAGTGGTAATAACCAGTTTATCTTACAATTCACGCAACAGACTAGTCTAAAAGGTAATATAGATTCTTATGAGAATTTTGTTGTTGTGCGTATATAGATAATTCACTGAACAGTTGACATTGTGGCAAGTTACTATCATATCTGATGTAAACAACAATTAAGTGTGTAAAAATAGATCAGAATAAACACACTCACTAAATCAAAACAATATTTTTTGTGTGAAATGCAACCAATTTTATTTGGTGTTTTCGACATTGTCCTCTAAATGACTCAATTGAATGGAGATAATAGATGTTTTAACCCAATATTATGAAAATATTATGACTAATTGATGACATATGGCCAGTTAATCATAATTTTTCTCACAGGCAGTCACTGTTTCTATCCAGGATAAGACTTGTTGCCATGCAGGAGACAAGATCGGAAACCGCCTTGGCGTTTCGTGTGTATTTGAGGAAAAATCAAATTATACTGACCTTTTTATTTTTTTTTTCTCCTCTTTTGACCATTCTTTCCTTTCTTTCACAGAGGATTTCGCTGCCACTGTCTTCTTCACATGTCCTGAATCGTCATCATTTTGCTGATCATGGATTTTGGGAAGTCTTTTCTTTCCTTTGTGTTTTTCATTTCTTTCTCCTTCTGAACTAGATTTTGTCTGCCTATTTTGCTGTATAGGCTCATCCTTCTTCGTAAAACTTTTTTTCCCTACCTTTTTTAAATCATCCACATCCTTCTGATTGATTTTACTCTGCGCACGTTTCTGATTAGGCTGCTTGTTCTTTTTAACTTTATTTTTTGGAACATATTCACTATCACTGTTCGAACTCCTAGTCCTAACATGAGAACTCTTATGCTCACCCTTATTTTTATGAATACCAAGAACATTACCGTTATCACTGTTTGAATTCCTAGTCCTGATACAATAACCAACACGATCATTGATTTTAGAATCCATGTTCTCAATCAAAACTACTGGACATTTTCGAGACTTGGGATTATAATTTTCGACTTTACTCTTCTTTGCTGGTCCAACATCTCCCGAAGAACTCCGATTCCGTTTCATCGTCTTTTCTTCGAGCAAAGCTCCACTAATGGAGGTAGGATAGTTCCTTAAATTAGCTGGAAGTTCATCGACATGCTGCGCGATGAATTTCTCATTATAGTTTATTGTATTGCACCTGTTTCTGAGATCCCTCCCACCGCGAACTAAACTATCAGCAGAATCTCTATCAGAACCACTAAATTTATGAACTGAACGACCCACGCTAGCCTTCCTGGGCTTATTGTCTTCAGACGAGGAACTCTTCTTGTCATTTCTCCCTCCCTTCTTTTTAGGAATCCTGTCATTTTTTAGTTCAAGTATTGGAGATGAGACACTTTCTTTCTGCCCTAGCGGAGACGAGACACTTTCTTTCTGTTCTAGCGGAGATGATAAACTTTCTTTCTGCCCCAGCGGAGATGATAAACTTTCTTTCTGCCTTTTTCGAGAAGCATTCTTTCCCTTGAATTCAGGTAGCGGAGATGAGACACTTTCTTTCTGCCTTTTTCGAGAAGCATTCTTTGCCTTCAATTCAGGTAGCGGAGATGAGACAATTTCTTTGAGCCTTTTTCGAGAAGCATTCTTTCCCTTCAATTCAGGTAGCGGAGATGATAAACTTTCTTCCTGCCCTAGAGGCGATGATAAACTTTCTTCCTGCCCTGGCGGAGATGAGACACTTTCTTCCTGCCCTAGCGGAGATGATAAACTTTCTTCCTGCCCTGGCGGAGATGATAAACTTTCTTCCTGCCCTGGCGGAGATGAGATACTTTCTTTCTGCCTTTTTTGAGAAACGATCTTCCCCTTGACATTGTTCAACCTCTCTTTCTGCTTTGTTTTAGTCGAGGGAATTTTTGTATTTCCGCTGATCTTTTTGTGATCTGGAATAATTGGCTCCAACACAGAAAATATTGAATCTTGCTGGTAAACAGTTTCAACAGATTCTTTCTGGTCAGACTCAGGTTTTACATCATTTTCTTCCGAAGAGCTTTCTTTTTTGGGAACAATTTTAAAATTGACGTTAGTGCAAGGAGTTATTGGTGAATTTTTGAAACTCTTGTGTATTTTTTGCAAGTAAGTTGATTTCTGAAAAAAAAAACAAAGATGACAGTTTTAAACCGCAGGAAAGGAGCTACACATGAACATCTAGGGCCTTGTATGTCAGGAACATCTATTCAATATTTCAAACAGGCAAAGAAATTAAAAGTTTAATTTGACCACAAATCATATATCTAACAGGGATTTGCCTGGATGGTCTCCATTGGGGATGAGGGTTGTCTACCTTGGAATTATCAATTTACATAAAATAAATAAAATTTAGCGAGAATTTTGTCTGACAAAAAAAGGAATTTTAATAAATTATAAACAACAAAGAACTAGTATGTGGACATAAAACCTCAATGTGTACACATGAACACCACTGTAACATGGCAAATGGATCATTTTTTCAGGGCACCTTAGATACATAATCCAACTTAATTCCCCTAAATTACTATTTCTTCGGCTTCGGGGACAGAAATATTTGATTTGAGTCGAGGGATCCACACCTCAAAGCTCAGAGTTATCAGACTTCAATTTATCAGATTTAAATTTTTGTGAAACAATGATAATTTTATCCACCTCAAACTTTTGTCAGCCAAGTAAACATTCCACTGACTTCTTCCAGAAATATACGGACATGCACAGACACCATCACGAGAGTTTGAGAGGTCATGCAAGGTCACGGTGGCTTTGCATGGCAAACGCAAATTATTATCGGAATATAAGATGATGAAAAGTTTCTCCAGCAACAAAAATTAATATACAGTAATGCCCTAAGTAATTGACTCCTTAACCACAGCAGTGAATGGCAACAAGCCATATTTTCGACTAAATCCTGAAAAGTTACCCATAATTCTGCTGTGGTTAAGGAGTCGATTACATAGGGCATTACTGTATCTTGTGATAGTTGGCGTATGGATACATAAATATACTTATTCACGAATCGGTAATCATTATAATCCATGCAAATATAAATGTATAGGACACCATGTTGGTTACACATGGAAATAGATGTTTGTTTACATTTGTAATGACACGTGTTGAGGGAACTTCATTTTGAACAAGGTGTCACCATATATGGAAGTTGTAAACAACACTCGCTCACCATCCAAGAACAAAATTTATTACACGATCCTACCCTTATTCCATTCAATAAACCCATTCTATAAATTGTGATAATAATAAACGTTCGTTTAATAACAGGAAATAGTGCCAGGTGACCTTTGACTTCCGGTTTGTCGTCTGTTAACATTCCGTACGCTACGTCTCAAAATACTATGACTTCCAACATTTTTCTAACAAACTATCATGAATGAAGAGTTTGAAAAGTTATGTCATTAAATATACGCCATTAAATGCACCGAAGAGTCTTTATTTATCTGGGACTTTTTCTTTACGTGGGTAAACAACGAATAGTTACGTGAAACGTCATCGCATGCCTTAAAGAAGCCGATTTGTTGATTTGTTGATTTAAGTATCCTTTGTCAATGTTTTGGATCATGTAATAAATAGAATCTACAACTCGTCCCCAGTTTATAGCGGAAATTACAAAACTCGTCAAAGTAAATTAGGTCTGGACCTCGCCAAAGGCTCGGTCCAGGCCTAATTTACTGGACTCGTTATGGAAATTCGACTATAAACTGGGGACTCGTAGATCCTCTATTTATTATAGGCATTTTTCAGAAATATGTGACCCGCCATATAAAATCCAGTCGTAAGTTGGGATTTTTTTACCCTGTGCCAATGCATTCTCTTATATATGCGAGTCGACCATAGGTCGCCTCGCATATATAAGAGAATGCATTGGCCTAACAATTTTTTAAATAAATGTTTCTTACAATTTTTAGGACATAAAATAAAAAACATCCATTACCCTGCAGGGAGCCCCACACATATATAGAAGCATATAGAAGAGTGTCGTCTGCTCATGTTTGTCTGGGGCTCTGTATGGGTGAAATTATAAAATTGTTAAAGAATACAAGAAAAAATTATTAAAATTGTAAAAATTGTTAGGCCAATGCATTCTCTTATATATGCGAGTCGACCTATTGTCGACTCGCATATATAAGAGAATGCATTGGCACAGGGTAAAAAAATCCCGACTGGATTTGATATGGCGGGTCACATATGATATCATGCTTGGTATTGTTGTGAGTATTTGTTGGTAATAAACTAATTTGGATTTTGTTGAAATTCGTTGTTGTAACTTGATGATACACGGACCATCGAATCAGATTGTGAATCTTCAATACCATGTGTCACATTTTAGATGGCTGACCAGTGACCAATCAGCAACACAAGAGTAGGAGACAATCGCAGCCCGCTCGCAAAGTTGAATGGTGAGAGGAGCTTATTGTTGTCAGTAAATTGAATTTCCTCAATAAAATGTTTACAATTGCTTATCAGAACATTTGATGTAATTGGAATATAGTTACCAAATACAATTATCATTTTCATGTTATTCAGTTAACCCTTTCATGAAGGGAGCTGTGCTGGTGCAGTATTAATGATCCTGTGCCAGTGCATTCTGTTGCGAGTCTGCATTAGGGAGCCTCACATATATAAGAGAATGAAATGGCTTACAAGGTCAAAGTAAATATTGTTAGGCCATTATCTAATACAGGTGAGGCTCCCTATGGGAGACTTAAGAGAATGCTTTGGCACAAGGTTTTCGCAAAATTTCAGGAAGCTCAGGTCTTGGAAGGGTTATCATCCAAGGCTCCTGTTTGGTATATCTTATGCTGCTAAATAAGCACATGACATAACTTTAAGCACGAGATGAAAACCTGTTTTATTTAAATTGAATTTCACTTCCATTTATTTTGGGTGAATTTCTGTAATTTGGGCACAGCGTTTACCGACTTAAGAATTTGAACCAGGTTAACCCTTTCATGATGGGAGCTGTGCTGGTGCAGCATTAAAGATCCTGTGCTTACAAGGTCAAGGTAAATATTGTTAGGCCAATGTATTTTGTTATATATGTGAGGCTCCCTGTGGGAGACTTCTATATATAAGAGAATGCATTGGCACAGGGTTTTCGAATAATTTCAGGAAGCTTCAGTCATGGAAGGTTAACACAATACCTATTCACACTGTTGCTTAACCCTTTCAGAGCCAAGTCCGATTTTTGTATCAACCCATATTTCCTTGATCATTTTTCAAATTTATTGATTATAATAATGTGATTATCAACCCATATTTCCTTGATCATTTTTCAAATTTATTGATTATAATAATGTGATACATTGATGGAAAGAGCTCTAAGAGCAGTCAGAGCTCTTTCCATCAATGTATCACATTATTATAATCAATAAATTTGAAAAATGATCAAGGAAATATGGGTTGATACAAAAATCGGACTTGGCACTGAAAGGGTTAAATGAGATTTGTGAAATTCCAATATACATGAGAGATATATGATTATGAATGTTGAACACACGTAGGAAGACATAGAACACTCTCTGTAGAGATCACTCCTTGCACCCGGATCTGTGCGTTGCAGTGGACGTGTATAGCGAGCGGCTCACTGGCGGGAAAAAAGTTTTCACCATCGTTCTTGGTTATATGTAAATTTCACTCAAACAAACAAGCGAGTGGGGGTGGCATTAACGCCATATGAGAAGGTGATAATTTGTTTATATGTACACCAATTAACTTTGAATTTTAATATAGAAGACTGTTTTATTTATTGGAAAATGTGGCCTATGTGCAAATAAAAAATCTGTTATCATACAAATCTGGCAAGCGTGTGATAGCATCCAGAAAATCTGTTCAAATGCGTGTATATCTCATTTATACAATGGCACCCAATCCCAGTTGAATATGCCCACTTTTCATCACAAAAATTAAGCCAACAGGCAGTCAGGTATGTCTATGCAGAAATTCGCTATGAGCATCTCATAATAAGTTCGAAGAGTCATATAAACTTACCCAAAATACAGCCAAGTACATTGACGGAAATTAAATTTTCGAGCACTTAATCACAAATATCACTTACATTTAACAGCAGTCAGATATCTTGGATGTCAAACTTAACCCACGATGAAACTTACATGCATTGCAAATGCGGAACTTGTTTAATTTATAATATTTGGGACAAGCTTGCTTTTCCCGTCAGAATTTTCAAAGAATACATGTTTGTCAAAGAAATCTATAAAATTCATTGCATCAAGGATCGCTTCATTCGTTGCGCCTATCATCGGTGTTAACATAGAAAATGACAGCTTTCTCGAAAACAACTTGTTTATGGAAAAAAAACGGGAGCCATAGTGAAAACTGTTTTCCCAACGTTGAGCCGCTATACACTATCTGGGTGCAAGGAGTGGAGATATTAGATTATGAATGTTGACCTAACGTAAGAAGACATTGAACATTCTCTGTAGAGATTTATGATTAGGAACGATGAACTCACGTAGGAAGACATAGACTATGAACGTTGACTTCACGTAAGAAGACATTGAATATTCTCTGTAGAGATTTATGATTAGGAACGATGAACTCACATAAGAAGACATAGAACACTGTCTGTAGTATTTTTCCCCTGCCTCACTGTTGAAGCTCATCTGTAATGTGTTGGACTCCGGATCAATTTCTAATTTCTGTCCTGCCCACGCTGCCACAGGAGGCTTGACTATCCGTCCACTTCTGGTTCGCTGAATCGAAGCAGCTTTGATAATTTTTCCATTCCACATGCAGACTGCAAGTAATGAATATTGGCAGACTTAAAACCAGGTGGCATGTCTGAATTTAAAACAAAAATGAGTCTGACATTTGCAGAATGAGGTCCCCAGAGGGTGAATTTAGTGATGCTACCCCACATAGCGGGCTAGCATCACCAAATTACCCTCTGGGGACCACATTCTGCTTACACCTCAGCAGAATTAGGTTCCCAGAGGGTGAATTTGGTGATGCTACCCCGCATAGCTAAATTCACCCTCTAGGGACCTCATTCTGCAAATGACAGACACCCTATTTCAAGGCTTGAACACATAACGTGATGGGTTGACAATGATTCGCCCTGTCACTGAAAACTAGACATTTCCTTGCACCTGGGACCAGAACCATGAACATACCTCAAGTTAATGAACAAAAACCATTTAAGCAACAAATGAGTAAATTTAAAATGCGAGCAACTAATTACTACTCAACTGGCAGGTTTTGAAAACAACGATAAAGCTTTTGATTGACAAGGTATTGAATGCGAAGCACAGTCGAACTAACTAGAGGTGTGACTGTCCCAATGGGACTAAGGATACCCCCCACCCCGTGTTTTTAAAATACTAAGATGTTTCACATGTCAGTAAACATTTAGTTAAAATAATAAAATAACAGTTGCCATTGCAGGTGCACAACCCTAACCCTAATCTTAAACCTATTGACCGAAAAATGTAGGGATAAAAGCTCGGACAAAATTATGCATGTTGCAAAAAAAATTCTAAGTCGAAAAAGGGGGATAACTCCACCAAAAAATGTCGAACAGACGTCATAATCGCAGGTGCACAGGTTCCCATGGTACTAAATATCTGTGCCAAGTTTTTAAAAAATTGACCTAAAAATGTAGGAATAAAAGCTCGACAAAATTATACATGTTGCGAAAATGTTCCAAGTCGAAAAAGGGGGATAACTCCACCAAAAAAAGTCCGACGGACGTCATAATCCCAGGTGCACAGGTTCCCATCGTGGTTAATGTGCCAAGTTTCACAAAATTTGTGTCCACGGACGGATGGACGGACAAGCTGATTCCAGTATACCCCCCCCCCCTAACTTTGTTGCGGGGGGGGGGGGGGGTATAATAAAAAAAAATTCTACATGGATGGTAAATCTTGTGACGAAATAGTCAAGAAAATAATAATTTTTCGTGCCAGGAAATTTCCCGACATTAGCTGTAAAACTTTTGGCAGAAATGATGACCATGTGGTATTGTTTACTTGGATTCAGGCCCAAAAGAGGGTAAAGTTACAACCACCTCGGATCTTTATACCTGATGCTAAACTGGTGCAATTCAGCACTATTACTACAAGTTCCAAACAAAACTGAAAGGAGGGTAAAATGACCACATGGCATTGTTGACAGAGGTTCCCCAAGGTGTGATGATAGGGCCTATTGATGTCGGATCTTTATACCTGATGAAAGTTGACATTATTACTGGCATGGCTTTTCATGGGAACGTTTTGGCGGGAAAGCTGACCATGTGGCATTGTTGACATGGCTTGAGGCTCCAAAAGATGGAAGAATTCTTCTGTCGGATATTTATACATGATGCAATTACCGGTAGACTGGCGCAAATGCGACATTATTACTAAACGGTAAACATTTCGCACTCACTGATCATTAGAATAGAGAGTTCAGCACATCACCTTTTACAGGAGCATTGACTAAGTTTTCTGTTGTCGATGGTAATGAACTCATTTGAGATATTGTTGTAAATGATCCATACACCAAATATGAATGAAATTGATTGATGTTTGTTCAAGTTATCATGGTGACAGACATAATTTCCTAAAATCGCTAAAACTAGATGAGCTGAGGTCCGTAACTCAGGTAAAGATTATTGGACAAACCCGATTGAGATTAATATACCAAATGTGAATGAAATTGGTTAACGTTTGTTTAAATTATCGAGCTAATGGACATGAAATTTATATAAATAGAAACAAGTGGCATAACTCTGGTTGGAAAGTCAGGGCGGACCAAATTTTCTGCATTCAGCTGTCGCACATGGCAATTAACTCACATACCAAAATTTTTCTGAATCAATCAATAAACGGCTATTTTACATAGGTTTGTTGTTGCCTGCCTGGATGCCCGCCCGCTTGGACGCCAGGCAACCATCCTTCACCATATCAATAGTCGAGTTTTGATAATAATTCCCTTCTCATGTATGATTTGGACACATTTCCATATGTTGGGCACAGCATTTAATAACTTTGAATTTTGGGGAGTATAAAGGCCTGACAAAGTGTGCATTGGAATGATCTAATTCATTTGGAAGGTTCAGGATTATTTAGGAAATACAGTAATGCCCCAAGTAATCGACCCCTTAACCACAGCAGAATATTATGGGTAACTTTTCAGGATTTAGTCGGAAATATGGCTTGTTGCCATTCATTGGAAAGCTCTCCCCGAGAGCTTTCCGATGAATGGCAACAAGCCATATTTCCGACTAAATCCTGAAAAGTTACCCATAATTCTGCTGTGGTTAAGGGGTCGATTACTTAGGGCATTACTGTATGAGCAGATAACAGAAAATAAAAAATGTGGAAGAAATTCTATTCTTTGGTGGGAAATAATATGTTCAACAAATGACCTATAGTCATTGTTGAACTTACTCTATGAACAGAACATTTAGTAAGAGATAACGACTCATCAATGAGTATCTAGTAAAGAAAAGGTTAACCCTATCAGTGAAAAATCCAGGGATTTTTTGGGGACACCTGTATTTGGGCAATAATATTCCGAAGGCATATCCTGAATGCCTGAACGGAGGAAGGTTTGGGAGGGGTGACCCCCTGCTGATGGTGGGGAAACATTCTTCCTCCTGGAATGTTTTTGAAAATCCATTGCATTGAGAGCTTATCTAGGGTTCTTTGAGTCAGCATTTTGAATTTTACTGAGAGGTCAATTTGATCAAGTTTCTCAACCATAACTTTGGAACTTTTTAGATATGTATGGATTGGAAATGCTTATAAGTTATTGTCAGATATCTTTTGGTTCAATGGATTATCCTTATCCTGCTTGAAATGAGACTCACCATTATCACTCGTAATTCATATAATAGGCTATTTTCTAAAATACAAGTGAGAGAAACATACATAATATACTAGTACAGAAACAATGTCTATTAATAAAGTTGGTAATTACTATTAGTACTGATCTCTATGTTAATTTTCATTTGGTGTTATGAGATCCCACCTGATAACTAGGTTTATTTGATCAAATTGTCACTGTTCCTGTACTGTTTTTGATTGAAATACTGAAGTCTGAAGGCTGAATGATAACAAATGTGAACTCAAACTATTTGAAGTTTTCACAGATGAAAGCTAGATTAAGCCAAACATACTTTTACATTATGATTCCAACTGTTAAACTTAAACATTTTTGTAAACTTAAATGTCTTATGTCAATATATATTTTTTTGGTCAAATTATTTTTTGGGCGCCTGGAGTTTGGGCGCCCAAACCGGTAAACTGTATGAAAAACGGCCTGGATATGTCCCTGCCTATCATGATGGGAACTGTGCTGGTGGAGCATTAAAGATAATGTGCCAGTCAATTCTCTTATATATGTGAATCTCCCATGGGGAGCCTCGAATATACATGAGAATGCACAGGCTTACAAGGTCAAATAAATATTGTTAGGCCAATCCATTCTCTGAAATATGCGAGGCTCCCTGTGCATATATGAGAGAATGCATTGACACAGGATTTTCCTAAAATTTCAGAAAGCTCCAGTCATGGAAGGCTTAAATAGTGGGTTTAAAATAGGGTCAGTAGGGAAACTACCTGTCTGCAAATAGTGTGCCTGTCATTTGCAGAATGAGGTTCCCAAAGGGTGAATTTAGTGAAGCTATCCCGCATGGTGGGGAACCTCATTCTGCCTCAACTGCTATCACTGTGTAGGACCTGTTACATCGGAAGTTGTTCTATCCCTGGTATTGTGATGGTTCTTGACTGATTTGTTACGGTTCCTTATGATTAAAAAGTACTGATTGTTTATTTCTATTAATATACATCTTAACAAATATAAAGGGTTAATTAAGCAGCTCAACATCGCGCCAAACACAACTGTGATTGGTCATCGTGAAAATCGTGCCGCACTATGACAACTTGTCACTAAATTGACAGAATGCATGCATTGTGTAGGTGCTTGTGATAACTGTATTTCTTAGATGCGGCTGGAATGCCACCGGATGCAATTCTGCACGTGCCGTTTCGCGGTATCAATTTGAGGAGTCTGTTGGACACCGACAAGGTCACAAGGCGCAGAAGTGCCAAACACCCAAATTACCATCGATGGATATATATGATGACATGGATGTTGACACTGTAGAAGTTAGAACTCGAATGACAGGATATTTGTTAGTGATGTACCGATTATCGGTATCGGTTATCGGATCGGGCCGATATATATGGTATCGGCAAGATATCGGTATCGGCAAAAGTTAGTCTCCCGACCGATATCGTCAACCGATACATGTCGCGTCCTTTGTGAACGTTGTGACACCAATTCCTACTTTGATATTAAATGAATGACGGGAATTTCCAGAACATTACTAGTAGCGACTATTTTACGCACGGGTCAGACCGCCCTCACACACGGTGCTGTACCCATCATAACAACATCGACTTGGTCACTTGAGACTGCTGGTACACTCATGACCCAAATACACATTTCAATTACCGTAATTACGTACCGTAGTTCCCTGCACTTAATAATTAAAAGTTAAAACAAAAATTGTATACAATTACAATTACGCGGGAGTGCAGAGTGTAGCACAACTGTCATGTTGAGATCTTGTTGAGTCCTGTTCAGTGCAAAATACAAGGGTTAACGGGAGGTCACAATGTGCCGGGGATCAGGTGTGTGTGAATTGTTTGACGTCACAGTCACAAAATATTAAGTTTGTCACTGTTTGGCAGTACATCAAACGCTAAATCACCGAGGCCTGGAAACTTTCGACAATGTATCATTGTCTGCCCGAGACCAGAAACATCACGTGTTAAAAATATTTAACTGGGTGTGTTTAAAGTTCCTTTGATTCAAATTGATTGAAGTTCTGGTATACGATGACTGCAGATAGAGGAGGTGACATACTTTTGTTTGATGGAATCATCCGATCCAATCAGAGTGCTCGATGGGCGGGATTTGTATCTGCAGTTAAGACATGGGCAAAGAAAATGTCAACAATCTATCAGGCCTCTCATTATCACGAGGCCGCCCGGCCCCGTAAAAAAGTCAACGAGGTCTCTTCGGCGGCCTCGTCAACAACCACGCGGCGGGTTCCGGTCAAGAGAACTCAATCCGGGGTCCGGAACGTGCATCTAAGTCGCGATTTCCGGTTGACCGATACGGATTGCTGATCGAGTGCACCGCTGACCTTAGCGGCTTCCGGTATCGATTTCAAGGTTATTGTCATAGGGATTCAAAACGGGCGATCCCGACTGGCCGCTCTTTAAGAAAGACAAAACAATTCTTGTCTCTACGTTTGACAAATTTACTTTTAAAGACAACTTTGAAATTAAAACAACAGTTGATGATAAAGGTCGGTCATTTGTCACGAAGGCATACTGCAAACTATGTCGAGGAAATGCATCAACATTAATCTCTGCACGTCGGAAGACGTTTTATTCTGAATTTGTTATTATTGTGTTATCACTGTTATGGAAGATATCTATTTTAAAACTGAATTCAGTTGTCTACTGGTTTTATTTTACTGGTACCTCAAGCCACAATGTACATGTATACTGTACAATACTGGGACCACAGGGAGTCATGGACCGTGTAGAGTTGTGAAAAGAAAACTGAAATTTATTTTCAATAAGCTATTGAAGAGCCTAGAGAGAAGTTGAGAACGGGATCATCTATGACTGGAGCTTCTTGCATTGTGTGTGAAAACACTGTGGTGCACCAATGCATTCTCTTATATATGCGAGTTACCCACTGGGAGCCTTGCATATGCTATAATGCATTGGCCTAACAATATTTACCTAGAATTTGGGAATACAACAATATAATAATCATAAATTACTAATAATATAATCACATCGTAACATGAAGCTGAAAAGTATACTCGCCTCGACAAAATAGTAGTAATTTTACTAATTTAGTAAAATATTTGTGTCACTGTCGGTTAGCAGTTTTGGAATAGCCAATTTTAGGTTAATTTGGATTCTATAAACAAATGTAGGCCCCAGCCCTCTTAATTCAGATTGTTTGGCTTCGGCAATCTGCTACGGCAATAGTATGCCGTGGCCCAGTTTGCTTCAGCAAATTGCTTTGGCAATGCCGATTGCCGTAGCCAATTATGAAGGCTGAGGCCCCCATCGAACAAAAGCAGCCTCGCAAATTCTTTTGCGGGGCCTCCTTGGCAGCCTCGCACTGATTTTGATAATGCGAGGCCTGCAATCTATGCGGTACATTGCGGGTGTTATTAAATGCAAGTTTAACTTCGGAATCAAACAAATATTGAGGAAATCTTTTCATTTTGAATGCAACGGAATGTTAAATTGTTTTGCCAGGATTTGGGGAATGTAAGCTAAATCGTTTTTGTGACCAGGGTATCCGTTCTTTGCCGTTTATACTTTGCAAATTCAAATTGATACGGAAATTTGTTCTGTTTCTTCCAAGCTTTTTTCACATACAAGACGTATCGGTATCTGTATCGGATCGGCAGATAATTTTTTTTTAAATATCGGCTATCGGCTTTTACCGATAACCCCCGTATCGTTACATCACTAATATTTGTGAGTTGTGACTTGTGAGTCGTGACATGGAGGCATGGGCAACCAGGGCAGAGTTACCAAAGTATATTGACGTAATGATTCTTGAGTGACATCTATTAAGTTTTATTTTCCCTTGTTTTAACTTTTATTGTGATATAAAGTTAATGTCATAAACACAGAGTGTATTTGACTATTTTCTCTCTAAATCTATGTCAAATTTTCGAACTAGCCAACTACAACTAGGCTTACTGGAAAAGAATTTGGTTTCATTGGGTGAAATCATTTATGAAATTACAACATATGAGTAATATGGCCGATTAGTGAGTTCTCTAATTAATTACCACACAAATAAAATGGTGTACCGGGTATCCATATAAGTCTACAATGTTAGCCGACCCAGTAGTCAAACATACATTACATGTACTCTACATTCGTTCAACTCTATATTCCCTGTCTTTTAAAAAATCCTCCCTTTGCGACTTTCCAAAAAACCGCCGCAGACAACTTAATCGTAAATGTCGTTGCGATTTTTATTTTCGTTGTTTGACTAAACCTCGAACTGAACGAATAATTGATGATGGAACCCCATGAAACAAAAGTTATTTGCCGTATAAAAGTCCACTCAATGAGTACCGATACCGACCCGGTTTGCGGTACTGAACATCAGTACGGAACCAGTACTGAAAGTTGTGGTACCGTCGGTACTTTGACAACCCTGGTCCTATATTACTATTACTATTTCAAAAATCGATATCTAATCTCTCTGAGCTTTGATGGGTGGGTACCTCGACTCGAATCAAATATATTTTACCCCCAAAGCCAAAGAAATAGTAATATAGGACCGGGTATAGGATCATATATAATCGTGCACGCCTGCATTATTAACCCAATGAAATTAGACATCTTCTGTCGTGATATTTTGTTAATTTAAATGGACATGGCTCATTCGAGCTTCCAAATTTTGTCTAAGTAATTTCTAAAGATGTATAAGATTGGTTGCAAATACAAGAAATGTTGATAAGTATATATACCGGCCTCATGTGCTCTGAGAAATACATACTGTGGTCAGAGCCCTTTTCCAACTGTTTACAATTTTTCGTACAGATGTGAAACAAAGGCTCTTTATTTCTACCATATCAAGAATAGACTAACACGGAACGCTCTTTTCTGTTCCATGTCGTGCAAATGTTTTTGTTTTTTTAGAACCCAAACATCCGGTTCAAAGTTGTATTTTTCATGACTCCAATGTGTCTTTCTGTGACATTATTATACTGCTCATAGAAAGGTATTTCAAGTGTTTATCGAGCTATTTCTATGTCGGGAAAACTTAAAAAGCGACTGTTATTACGCGTATTTGAGTGCAAACCACCAAGTGACTTTAATTGATAAATGAAAGTCTGTGGTTGAAAGTTCCAGGTGGTATATGTGTTAAATTCTAGCCAGGGTTGGGGCGATTACATGCCAATGTAATTGATTACGATTACAATTACTTTTGATTTACATGATTACGATTATTGATTAAATTTTTTTCTCAAATGTAATTGATTACGATTACAATTACTTTAGTAAAATGTAACTGATTACTTTTCGATTACATCTGATTACAATTTTTAGTTTCCAACCATTTTGATCCCATAGGAATAAATAATGAAATAAATCAAATATATAATACGTAAACAAAGAACGACTTAACAAATAAAACAAGCAAGCAATAAGAACATAATCTTTTAACATAAATGTGTGATGTTTTGTGCACCAACATATTGGGAATAGACCATTTTTATGTGCATTTATTTTATTTTATTAAATATAGTTTTCATTTCACTCGGACCATCCAAAATATCATCGAGTGAAATGTTAATACGCTCGTATATGCTTAGCTGCCTATTTGTATATGAAGCATATGTATAAATAACCCAAATTGCACAAGTAAGCCCAAAAATAGAGTTAAAAGAACTTAATTACAAACTATATACCGGTACACAGACTGGCTAAATCGACTCATCGTTCATACTGCCTCAAGGTGAAATGACAACTGTGGACAAAATGAAATTAAAACATGTGTCAACTAGACACCATAAACACCCCCCCCCCCCATCCAAATTCAGTTGACCGCCATCAATTCTGGATCGGGTGGTGTTTGTGGTGACTATTTAAGGCGTCTTGGGGGGGGGGCCTTAATATATAAAGGAACCTAGAAATGGCATGTGTCACCTATATGAACCCCTCTGCATGGGCGGTGGCCATTTTCGAATAAGGAATGTAAGTCACGTGGTTCGTATAAGTTTAATACAAGCTGAAAAATGCAACTTTTTGAAAAAACAGTGGTGGCCATTTGGAAAAAAAAGTGGTGGCCATATTGAAAAAAAGTGGCAGCCATATTGAATCAGTCGACCATTATGATTGGTTTGTTGGGGACAAAAATAAGTCTTCACAGTTCACATTGACCATTCATGTCAAATTGCATGCTTTGCGTCACAATAAAGTGAACGATTCTGTTACTACTGTTGACACATAATTATATATAAGAAGGCAGTGTAACTCACCGAAATTGATCATAAGTGGTGTAAATTCAACAAAATTGATATTTCGTTGTGTTCACATGGTTATTTTCACATATCCTTCCAAATAATAGTCATCGTATTTCCCAGACAGAACCGATTAAATTGGAAGAGAACCTACTCGATCAGGAGAGAACCGATCGAGATATCACAATTCGCAGTTTTCGTCGTTGTTATTACTCGCACAATAGGATTTTCATTATGTTTATGTTATTTGGGACCATAGATTATGAGGGGAATGGAAAACTAATCGAAGTATCACCTAGATGGCTCAAAAATTGCGTTTTAACTGTCAAAAACTCGCGAAAAATGTATAATTTGGATCATAAGGAACGGTCACAAATCAGTAAAGAACCATCACAAATTGGCGATAGAACGACTTCCGATGTAACAGATCCTACACAGTGACTGCTATGGGAGAATTGAAGTTGGTGATGTTCACCCATTAGTCACCTCGATTATGCATTTTATCTTCTGCAAATTAGGGGATATAGAAACTTCTAAGAAGGGAAAAAGTATCTAAAAACAATGTTAATTTGAGACTATATATACTTCCCAGAAGATGAGGCCTAAGCAGAATGAGTCCCCAGAGGGTGAATTTGGTGATGCTAGCCCACTGCTGGACACACACTATTTGCAGACTTGTGGACGTACATACCTGAACTGTCCAGATTATCTTGTGCACTTCCTGCACTCTCAGATTTCACTTCCTTTTTCACAGATTTCTTCTTCCCTCTCTTTTTCCTGTCACAAAACAGAGAGGAGATGAATATAGTCCCAAAGAGGATATCCAGATTTTCTAGGGATAACACTGGTTGTTTCTTTAACAAAGAAGCTCTAGTCATGCTTGATCACGTCTTCAAGTCCTCGTTATGAAAATAGTTCCATACAGTCCACATAATTAACATTTGTTCCATCTGCTCATTTGGAACGATTTAGAGCACTATCGTCCAAAGAGACCTTTCCTGTGATCTGTAAACAAGTTTTTGTAAAGACTTGCTGTTCTAATGGCATTTATTCTGACCATGCTTTCACATGAATAGAGAGAGCACATACTATGGCTGTAACATACAGTAATGCCCTAAATAATCAACGCCTTAACCACAGCAGCATTATGGGTAATTTTTCAGGATTTAGTTGGAAATATGACTTGTTGCCATTCATCGGAAAGCTCTCAGTGAGAGCTTTCCGATGAATACTGATAGCTTTCCGATGAATGGCAACAAGCCATATTTCCGACTAAATCTTGAAAAAGTACCCATAATTCTGCTGTAGTTAAGGAGTCAAATATTTAGGGCATTATTGTACTCTCAGGGACATGGCCAAAGCCAGAGGGTCAACGTTGGAATTTCCTTCTGCACATCTCCCTTCCTCTTGAACCAAACTGAAAATTCTATGACATGGTCATAGAAATCCACAATCCCATTTTCATCACCACCCCCTCCCAAATTGGTCTAAAATTTCCAACTCATGAACATTTTGGCCAAGTTGGGGGCGATAGACAAACACCCCCCTCCCCATGTCGCAACATCCATGAATATTCTGGAGAACAGTGATTATAAACTTACTGAATATTAGATTTAAATATTAATTCTGGAGAACAGTGATTATAAACTTACTGAATATTAGATTTAAATATTAATTAGCTTCCTTATACACTTATACTCTTTATGATAAAAAAAGAAACACAAATTTCTTTGAGTATATTATAGATTCCCCATATGGAGTCCTTGATAACATCACAAATAGTTAATGGAAATCTGTTTTCCTCAAATACTGTTGACCTCACAACACCCAAATATATAATATTTTATGTTTTCTCACAAGGTTCCCATTTTTCCACACAAAAAATTAAGGAGTCTTATCTTCAAATGTCAATTTCAACCATGAATTTTTGAAAGATAGCGTCGTAAACACAAATAAATGTTGAACACATAATATTTTACCTACTTTTCATAGAAAATTTCTAAGCCATTCTAAATTAGCCAACAAACATGCCTCTAGAAGATTGGCCTTTATCCACTAAATATGGTGTCAACTGTTTGAAGACTCCAATAACAAAAAATAACTTGAATGTGGTAAACAAGAAATGGCCAAATAATGTGCTCTCTCTGTTCAATAATTTCCAGGTCACAAAACTACTACACCATCATTACTACAACACCATCATTATCTACAGATAAGACACTTCATATAAGTAACAAATTAAAAGTTCAGTCTTCTAATTACTGAGTGCAGTTCCAGAATGTGTGTCTAAATTCACTCAAACAGCTTGGGTAAGGTGTCAACAATCAATTTTGGGCCAGTGACCTAGTTTTATTGCAGTTATTTGATTGACCAGCCAGCAACAGTTACTGTCCCCTGGAGGTCACCAGAGGTCATAATTGTGTTTCCTCAGGACAGAATAATCTGATGTTATAAAATATTCATTAGATTAAAAGCCCACTCAAGCCTTGAAATAGTGAGTCTGTCATATGCAGAATGAGGTCTCCAGAGGGTGAATTTAGTGATGCTACCCCGCTTAGTGGGCTAGCATCACCAAATTCACCCTCTGTGGACCTCATTCTGCTTACACCTCAGCAGAATGAGGTTCCCAAAGGGTGAATTTTGTGATGCTAGCCCGCTATGCGGGGTAGCATCACTATATTCAACCTCTGGGGACCTCATTCTGCAAATGACAGACACACTATTTCAAGGCTTGGGCCCACTTGATTTTCAAAACCCCAGATCACATTTATAAAGTATAGGCCATTATATACCATTTTAGAGAGGAAGCTTCAAAACATTGTATTATCAACTTATCCAGTGTAATAAACTGTGAACATGTTGTTTTTGTTGAGTTACTGACATGATTTTTTTCCATCTGGATTGTAGTTCAAATAGTTCAAAGGAGGGGGAATAACTCTAAATCTTAAAGATAGAGTTATTCATCATTTCATTGAAAACACATTTTTAGTTTAAATTCTGTTGCATTCTGAGAGCCAAAACAAGGGGAATCATTCTATGATTTCAGCTTTTTTATATTTCTCTATGGGCATCTTCTGAGACACAGACATTTCAAATGGTGTTGAATTATAGTATTTTAATCATAGTTTGTTATTAAAACCATATATCAAGGCACTATAAAAATAATAATCAGTGACTCGAAAATTAAGTGGGCAGATAAATGAAAGAATAAGGAGATATATTAACCCTTTCTGTACTAAATGGATTCTCCAATTCAGTTATAAAAGTATACATTGGAATGGTCTATTATTCATTTGGAGGGATGTAAGGTAATAAATGCAGACAACAGATAGACAAAAGATCTCTCTGATGCTATAAAGTACTCATTTGATAAAGGAAGAATGAATGGAA
Source organism: Siphonodentalium dalli (assembly GCA_032622095.1). Lineage (NCBI taxonomy): Eukaryota > Metazoa > Mollusca > Scaphopoda > Gadilida > Siphonodentaliidae > Siphonodentalium > Siphonodentalium dalli. Next base: position 236,987,347 of record CP136064.1, read on the forward strand.
GAATAAGGAGATATTTAATGTAGATATTAACTCTTTCTTTACTAAATAGATTCTCCCATTCAGCTATAAAAGTATACATTAAATGGTATATTATTCATTTGGAGGGATGTTCATATACATGTAAATAAAAGCAGACAAACAAAAGATAATACAGGTGCAAAAGAATTCATATGCATGGGTGGGCAATGTTATTGGTAATCAGGGCCAAGTGATATGAATGACAGACATGTTTAACACATCCTAGGATTGATTACCCTTGGTGGTACATGTATATATGTTCCTGATTTGGTCATGTCTTTCACCATGAATGCACGCATGGGTTTCATTCAATCTGACACCAGTATCCTGTCTACCTCTTGCCATTTATATACAACACCTATCCTGCCTACCCCTTGCCATTTATATACAACACCTGCAGTCATCTGAGCTAAACTGCCAGAAACGTCAGGGGATTGGGACTGCGTGGAAGTGCGAGAGGAATGTCCCATGTATTGTGTATTTGCCACAATAAGTTTTATTCACACTAATTTGTATCTGTTGGGTAGAGTAGGAAGTTCTGAACGTGTTGTGTGGCCTCTTATGTGACTGGGTGGCACGGGGGACCATTTAAGGATTAACTGTCATGTGGACTGTTTTTATGGAGATGTAACCGTGAGGTAAGTGGTCATAACTTGTGTAAAACCCTTCAGGTTTTACATACAAGTTATGACCACTTACCTCACGGTTACATCTCCATAAAAACAGTCCACATGACAGTTAATCCTTATATTTATATACATTTAGCGAAAAAGCCACTTTTGTAAATGTATTTAAATCGAAAAGTGTATCGTGACAAAACCAGCCCAAAATATCCCATAGCACCCGATCAGAAACCAGCTGTGAAGTTATTTTTGTACCATTTGTCACGTGACTGGTAGGAATTTCCCATTTGTCACGTGACGTGTTTTTGAAAGCCGGTCAAATTCTCTCACCTGCAGACAACACTTTCATCAAAATTCATTTTATTTTCTGTTTTATTTACAAAATACATTTGGCAACAATGTTCGAACAATAACAGTACACAATGAGATGTGCTACATTATTCTGGAACATAAAAGCGGATACATTTCACGCCGATTTACTGTTCAATTTTATTGGATTCGAAAACAAAAATAATTTCAGTGTTCACTGACAAGTTTGCACAAGCGGAAAATTAACCTGCATCTACAAATGAAAACTATTTAAGGATTAACTGTCATGTGGACTGTTTTTATGGAGATGTACCCGTGAGGTAAGTGGTCATAACTTGTATGTAAAACCCGTTAATACTACGTGACACCAAAGGTGTTTTTAATCAATTTTATATTGGCAAAAGTTAACACGAACAATTTCAAAACGAGGCTCTTTATATTGAAACCTGATGATTTATTAAGTCAATTCTGCGCGAGTGCAAATGCGCCCAAAACATTACGTGTTCTTCTTCTCCAAAATCAATGACGCGTCGATGTAATTATGGTTGTCAATATGACCCTCTTGCAGGTTTATCAAGAAATAATTGTAACTAGTCACGTGGTCGCCAATCGGAATGCTGGATTTAGTGATAATCACACTCAGTATGTAAATATAATGGAAATAAATGGTCCCTCAGCCTGCTTATTATGTTATAACATTCAGTCACATGACAGTGCACCCAACCAATTTTCTATATTCTGCGCTCTTACTTTTACACATCACAGCTTTAAATGAGATTATGATATATAGAATATACAGTGTAATATATAGAAACTGATTTTACTTATGTTATACACAAAATTTATACACACATAATGTTATACTTTTTTTCTGTATCAGTGCACTGTCAAAATATGTATATGAATGTTATAAAAATAAAATCTAATCTAATCTAATTATCTGAGCATTTGCTAAGGCAGGGATTCCGCTATACCGGCAGGGGGTCCCTTTGACGACCCCGTTCCCCTAGCCAAGTTTTCCCCTAGCCAAGTTTTCCTGAGTTTTCCCCTGACGCATTCCCCTCCCAGGGCCCTTGAACCCCTTGTTTTAATGCAAACTCCTTGAAAACCCTGGAATTTCGTGTAACCGTAAAACCCTCAGTATATCGATTCGTAATATATAGCCGGAAATGATATATTTTGTGTACGATGCGAATGCGATATTTGTGACATAACTCTACCAATGAAGCGTCATATAGCTTCGTTGGTTACCAAGTATATATCTTTCCCGCCGATAGCAATACTCTCGAGTCAATTTCAATTGTGTGACCCCCCCCGCCCAATGAAGCATCATAGCTAACACTTTCCCCGACGATAGCAGCAATTCTCTCAAGGTAATTTCAATTGTGCGACCCCAAAATGATTGAATGCGACAACAAAATAGTTCCAATCTTTTTAAACCAGTGTTCGTAGATCGAATTAATTTTTAAAAGACGAGTGAATGTTACTGTTGGTCATGAACTTCCCTTGATGACTTGGCGAGGCACCTCCTCATGCGAAGAGTATAGTTGAATTTTAACTGGTACGAAATATCATAGTACATTTAATTATTCTACCCACCGGAAATAAAAAATAAATCTGAAGCTAGTCTCAGTTAAAAGTTCGTTTTTATTTCACTCAGTTCAATCACAATAATGTGGTTAATTGACTGACTGTTGTATCACATAAACGATGTAAATTGTTACATTTCTTGTTTTAATTTTGAGAATGTATACATACCAGAATTATAATCGTAATTCGCGTTCTGGGCGTGCTGGACAATGCATTTCTTGTGTTGCACTTTTCTAAATTTTCGAAGCAGGTGTTCGTGTTTTCCCCTATCTACAAACAGGCCCCATTCCCCTACCCCCTAGCGGAAACCCTGGCTAAGGGAAATGAGTCTTTTGTAAAGAGAGTCAAGCTGGCATACAGCTGATCTATTTCAACATTGATGGTCATAGTAAATATTTCAAAATCTAAAACATCTAGAAATTAAAATACTTCTTCAAACTAACAGATTCATTACAAACTTGAAGCACTTATCCAGTGCAAGCACAGGTAAATTTTCTGGTAAAGGATGCTCTTAGCTGGGGATAGGGTAGGCTAAATTTCAATTATCAATGGATTTGCATACATTTTCTGATAACAGATGTTAGCAGGGAATAGGGTGGGTAAATTATGAATCGTCAATGAATTAATTTGAAGCTTTGTTTAAAGTAGATCATGCCATGAGTCTCTATTCTAGCTAATGCCTGTAGAGATCATATTCCATTAGTACAAAACCTTGGAACTTTTTGAAGTTTTGACAGGGAACCTTATAAAGTTGAAAATATAACGCAGTGAATATATTTCTAAGTTATTATCTGTTCCTTAATAATGTACTCACTGTAGGTGAATGTCCCAATTCAAAATTGCATGCTTTTCCGTGTTATTTGTGAGCCGATATCGTAATAAACAATGAATTAATTAACCAGGAGAAATTCCACAATTGTAAGCGATGCAAAGCAAAAACACCCACAAATTTGTTTAAACCGTGAAAGCTCGAGTTGGGACCTTCACCAACAGTGAAGTACATTATTACTAGTAAGGAACACATAATAACAAAGAAATATATTCCCCATGTTATTTTTTCAACTTTATAAGGTTCCTTGTCAAATCTTCAAAAAGTTCCAAGGTTTTTTACTGGTGGAATATGATCTCTATGGGCATTAGCCAGAGTAGAGATTCATGGCATGATCTATGTTTAGAGCTGCGCTGGTGCAGCATTAAATATCCTGGGCCAGTGCATTCTCTTACATGTATATATGCGAGTCAATCATAGGGAGCAGGGTAGTATCCTGGCCAGTTTTGGTACCTATAACAGGTATGGGCACCCAAACTCCAGGCACCCAAAAAAACAGTTAGAAAGAAAAATAATTACTGAGATAATTTGTTTTTCACCATTAATTACTACTAGAAAACAAATATAACTAACACTAAATCATCAAATAAAGCAATAAATTGTCATTTTATGGCAGTACGTAGTTCCAGGTGGAGGCCACCCCTCCCATACCCTCCCCCAACTTAGGGATACAGCCTTCGGATATGACTTTGGCATATAAAACAGGTGTCCCCAAATAATTACCGGAAACTACACTGATAGGGAGCCCTGCATATATAAGAGAATGCACTGGTTTGCAAGGTCAAGGTAAATATTGTTAAGTCAATGTATTCTGTTATATATGCCAGGCTCCCTATGGGAGACTCGCATATATAAGAGAATACATTGGCACAGGATTTTCTCAACATTTCAGGAAGCTCCAGTCATGGAAGGTTAATAAATGATGTAGAAATTTTCATACAATACTTATTTTTTTTTTTACAAAAAATATTGGTCCCAAAATTTAATATGGATATATTCTATCCAAAACTAATTCCTCAATTTTTCTAACTGACCCATAAATCGGAATGTTCCAAACTGACACCACCCCAATGAGTTGTAAAATTTCCGACTGATACCCATTTTAGTCAAACAAATTCAATAAGTATGAAAACATTTGATTTTGGTCTCAAAACAACATATTTTACAGTAAATATTGTCCGGAAAATTAAACTGTCAGAATCAATAGCAACCTATTTTCCACTGAGAAGGAATTGTTACATCGGATGTCATTCTATTGCCAGTTTGTGATGGTTCAGGAATTATTTTTAATGGTTCCTTTTGATTAAATTAAGAATTTTCAGAAGTTTTTGACAGGTAAAACAGGATAAAACTATATTTTTGAGCCATCTAGGAGATAATTCGATTAAATTTTCCATTGCCCTCACAATCTGTGGTTCCATAGAATGTGATACATGTGTAATAATGAAAATTCCATTGCGCGAGTCATAACGTCGACGAACACCACAAATTTTTATGTCAGTGTGGGTTTTCTCTTGTTCCGAGCCGGTTCTCTCCCCATTTCATCGGTTCTATACGAGAAATAATATGACTAATATTTTGAAGGATACTTGGTACAAACTGCCTATTTTGTGAAAATAACCAAGTAACGGGTGGCCGATCACGAACAGCAGATGTTTAACCCATCCCTTGGTGATAGTAAATAGCTATGATCGGAAACATAATCTAGAGTTTTTTGTTGAATTATAGACAAATGTACATAATAACACACATTCTCAAATTAATGGAAGTTATGGGTCCAAATGCCAAATTTGCACCAGTAGTCTCACTTTGACATCAGTAGGCATTATAATACCATTGATATGCCCTAGGACCCCTAACCTGAGATAAATGTACAGTCCATACTCTGGTGGTCAGTATACTAGTGGCTCCCAAGACAATATTTTAGACCATACAAAAGTGTTATCTATATAATGTTTATACAGCCATAAATGATGAGGATGCTGGCCCCCTATGACCCCTAACTTGATACAGATTACCACAGTAAATAGCCCTCAATAAAATGGTTTCGCACATTACAATGTTTTGCAAGTAGCTTGGATATTAAAATCCACAACATTCAATGTTAATCTTCTAAGCGCTCTGTGGGACCCTACAATTCAATCAACCATGACAATATGAACAAATCAGAAACTCTGGTTCATGGCAATAATCCACAACAAGTATTAACAACATCTGCCATCTTGGACTGGAGAAAAAGATTTTTCAAATACTTATTTGATTGAGCGTTATCTGAACCTTTTGTTGCCTCCTGTCTAGGACCCTCTGACATGATAAACGGATAACAGCCCTAAATCCTCTATAGTGCTCAATAGATATTTTCAAACATAGAAAAGCTTTGATTTCTGTTGAAATCAATGAAAACTCCATAGCCCTCCATGTTAATCTCCTGACCCCTCGGTGGCCCCTAAAATTCACTCAACCATGAATCAATGAACAAATTATAAACTAGGTCATAAAGCAATGCTCCTACATGTACCTAGTATTAAGGCTTATTCTTTACAGCTTATAATACATTATAGCAGGGTTTCCGCAAGGGGAGAATTAATGAGTCCGTATTGGGGAAACACATAACGCGACGGAACGACCATGGTTTGTCCTGTCGGGCGAAAATTTTATTATTTGACACCGAAAAGAAGCCATTTCCTTGCACCTGAGTGTCCCATAAAGCAATCCAAAGCTACATATATTATGCAAGTCGATCATTTCCGTGGGTGCATTAATTCTGTTGATGGTATCCAAATAGTTAGTCATTTAATTACGTACGTAAGACTGCCGTCTGATTGAAGACTATATAAATGAACGAGCTACGAGTTTAATACATTGTTTACAAATTTATAACTTACAATAAGATTCCAACAGGTACTGGTATATATAATGAACACTAAAAAGCATCTACGTATTGACCAATAATACCTAGCAAGGAGAATTGAATAAAGTATTTCTTAGAATTTCAAGTCAATTCAAGCGTCAGTGAAAATGAAACTGACAGGATTATATATTCTGTCAATCGTAAAACTATTTGTGCGCAGTGACGTCATACTGCAGGGTTTGTCTGCAGGAGATATTTATAGCGGCGAAATACGAATGGTAGCGAAATCTTTCACCCAGAACGCGTAGCTTGTTCAATAGTCTGTATTAGTCCAACAACTGATGACCGCAGCTATAGAACATAGTTTTAGCCACCGTGTTACAAAATATAATTGAGTTTTTGCCGGGAAATGTGAACATGTGCGTCGAAATAAAAACAAATGGTAATACATCAATAAGATAAATGATCAACATTGAGTAGTTTCATCCACGAAAATCCCGTGCATAAAAATATCTCAGACTCAGCAATTGGGTTTTCTTTGATCCAATTATGTAATCGTATGATAGCACAGGGTCTTCGAGCGTGAATAGTTTCATCCATGGAATCCCGTGCACAAAATATCGGCACTCAACAGTCCGGCATTTTCTTTGATGTTACCGCGACATGTATTACGCTGTATCTAATGTCGCTATTTGACATGCTCTTTCTAATTTTTTTTTGGGAGATGGACTGTGTCGATTTCATTTTGTCAATATTAATGAAAATAAGTGTAGATATATAGCCTGTTGACAAGACAAGACTGAAAAAGTTTTTAATAACGTCATTTATTTGTGTATGAGCGGGATTTCATGCAACGACCGACGGGGGGAATGGGTCCGTGAGATGGACCCGCAGCCGGCCTGGCGGAAACCCTGATATAGATAACAAGAGCTACGCTGGGCGTGCAATATACACCCTCTCTTGGGTCGGCGGAAATAGGTAAAAAAGGGGCATAACTCTGGTAAAAATTGGCGGACGGAACTCAAATTTGAACTTGACCTGTGTTTTTGTGGGAGAAAGTAATATACCAAATTATCATTGAATCCGATAAGCTCTAGTAAAGTTATCATCCGGACAACAAATTTCAGGGATTTTCTAATTCAAATTACGTCAAATAAGGGGCATAACTCCGGTGAAAATTGGCAGACAGAACCCAAATTCGAACTTGAGCTGTCTTTTCTCCTAATAAACCCACATAACTAAAGTTATCATTCGGACAACAAATTTCAGAGGGATTTTCTAAGTCAAATTACGTCAAAAAAGGGGCCATAACTCTCGCAAAAATTATCGGATTAAAACGAAATTCGGACTTGAGCTGTATTTCGATATATGTAATCCACAAAAAAAACGGGTTTTGCGTATAAACATTCCAAAATCGAGTTATCATCTTTTTCTGAGTCGAAAAAGGGGCATAACTCTGCCAAAAATGGTCGGACAGAACCCAAGTTCGAACTTGACCTGTGTTTTGGTGGGAGAAAGTAATATACCAAATTTGGATTCATTCCGATAAACTATACTAAAGTTATCATCCGGACAACAAATTTCAAGGATTTTCTAAGTCAAAAAACGTCAAATAAGGGGCATAACTCCGGTGAAAATTGGCGGGCGGAACCCAAATTCGAACTTGAACTTACTTTTCGGCTAATAAACCCACATACCAAATTTTATTAAATTTGGTTCACTCTAACTAAAGTTATCATCCGGACAACAGGTTAACGGACGGACGCCCGCCCGGCTCGACGGACGGACGGACAGACCAATACTATAATACGGCCTTTTTTTCAAAAGGGCGTATAAAAATTGCTTAAAGGCCAGTTTTTTCAAGTCACCGATTATTTTGTTCATTGTTCTTTGATATGCAGGTTTTAATAATAATCTATGCCATAAAATATGATTAAAATACTATAATTCATCACCATTGGGAACATCTGTCTCCGATGGTGCCCATAGAGTAATAGAAAATAGCTGAAATCCCCTGTTATGGCTCCCAGAATGCAACATAATTCAAACAAAAGTTTATTTTCAATGGAAAGGGACTAACTATATCTAATTATATTTTATTATATCTAGTTATTCCCCTTCCATTGATAATAAAATAAACTTTCTGCAGAAACTTTAGAACAGAACAGATGTCAATATCTCCACAAAACCCACATGTTCACAGTATATTATATCACGAAAGTTGAAAATACGATGTTTTGGAGCTTCCTCGTTCAAATGGTATATAATATTGCATATATTTTAAAAATGTGATCTGGGGGTTCAAAAATTAAGTGGGCCTTTATAATTTCAATAAATCAGATATGTCTCCAGGCGATAAATTTGTCATACCTCTCATAGTGAGAGCCTGTTATCATCAGGAAACCTCAATTCTGGATAATTCTAAGTCGAAAATGTGTCATGACTCTGTTAAAAAACATCGGATCAAACCCATATTCAAACTCAATATGTATTTTAGGCTGAGATATTCATATTTTTTTTTTTATGAAATTCATGTCTGAAAACAAGTTCATATTTATTAGTATTCCCAATATGTGATTTGAACGTGAATAAAATGAAAAATTAATGAAAGTGTCAATGACACTGTAGCTCAACATGGAGATGTGTTAATGTTACGCTGAGCAGTCAATGGAATAATAAAGAATTAGGAAAGTCAAAAAGTTTTTGTGGTGGGATTGTATTGTGTAAATGAAATTGTTTTCATTTCAAACATGTCTCCAATAAATGCAATAAATGTGGACAGCATAGAACCATATGAAGTTTGGTGATGAATGGATGAGGGGTGTGACCTGTAGGGTGTGCCAAAAGAAATTGTTGAGGGACGCACTCACGAATGGATGGACACCAACCTATGACATTAGCTCAAATTTGACCCTGATAGTCTGAAACAAAAAGTAGGGAATCCCATAACGTGTGGTATGGATTGGGTGGGGGTTGATTGCCACCTAATCCAAAACTGTCTCACAGCTTCTAAAATTTGGTGCATTGTGTGTTATATGCAGTAATGCTCTAATTAATCGACCTCTTAACCACAGCAGAATTATGGGTAACTTTTCATGATTTAGTCGGAAATATGGCTTGTTGCCATTCATCAGAAAGCTCTCGGCGAGAGCTTTCCGATGAATGGCAACAAGCCATATTTCCGACTAAATCATGAAAATTTACCCATAATTCTGCTGTGGTTAAGAGGTCGATTAATTAGAGCATTACTGTAGTCCCATGCAAGTACACAGAGCAAAGCTCAGCATGTCTCGGAGACAAGTACATATAACATGCAGCTGTGCCAAAAATCTACCGTTTATATTACAGAAGAGCCAGCCAACTGCAATAGCATTGGTAATTCGAATAATATCGGAATGTTTCAGGCTATTGAACAGAAGATAGTCACTCAGTCTGATCACAGTAGAACAGTTCTCATTATGTTCTTAACATTTTAACACTCGGAGGTAGCATTCCTGGTGCTTCAAAGTCATTGATTCCAGAATCACTAGCTTTCCAATGTGTACAGTAAAACCTGTCTTGAGAGACCACCCATTTTTTCGGGAAAAAAAAGGTCTTTCAAGACAGGAGTAGAGTAGTCCAGTCAAAAAACGAGAAGTATGGCCTAACTAGCCAAAATTTTACAGAATTGAAATTATGTTCATGTTGAGCAGGGACCTTTACTTCACCAGATATAAAAAATCCTGTGCGAGATCTGTGAGTTTTTGGTGGATTCTGTTTGGGGGTAGGGTTAAATAAATAGAATGCACCAACATGACATATGCTTGGAGTATGGGGCCAGGTCATATATAAAAATGATGGTAATGAACTGCTAATTGTGTCGTGATAGGGATTAGGGAATGAATTTTGCTATATAGGTCACATTGGTCAAAAGGTCACAGAGTGCAAATTTTTTGATAATATGGTCATGATAAGCGAAATGATGGGTTAACACAGAAGAAATTGGTAAGAAAACGATTATTTTGTCAAAAGACACAGGAGAATCTTCAGTATAACATACCTAAAATCCGCTTTGAGAAAACTTTGTTATCCAAGATGGCGTCCAACATCATTGTCTATAAATCATCAGTTCTTGAAATAAGTCATTACATGGTATATTGTGGTATAGGAATTACGCAGTTATACCAGTTCGTGTGAAATTAAGAGTACGGAAACGAATAGAGTGACATGGGCATAAAGTAATACATTCGCGGCATTGAAATGGCCAAGCTATGCCACAATGAAAATAACATACTGTATAACCACCTAGGAGTGAAAATACATATTTTTTATATGCAAGTCTCTTGTTAAATAGCATCAAAGGTACACATATTATTAAAACAGATCCAACTGAAGGATGTACTAGTCACTGCAATGTTACTTGTTAGTCAAATCCAATGATATATGTCTTTATAAGTTCGGGTTTTCTGCTTAGAATACACCGAACAGTCAGGTCAAAAACAACAGTTTCGGGCATGCAGCACAAGAAGTAATTGTTCCGACACACGGTGTGTGGTAGTTTCATTCGGCATGATGATTACTTACTGAATGTAATGCAGAAACTGAAGTGTCCCTTGCAGTAAAACTACTAGTGACATTTTCGGAATTTTCAACACTCTCCGTGATAATGAACCATGTACATATATCGCAATGCTTATCATACTGTAAAGAAACACACATTTCTACAATAAAGTAGCACCACATCCTATCAGATCAAAGAGACAGTACATCGTACAATTTATTTAAGACTAATTTTCGTGCTTCTACCAAAATGGTTTCTCAGTAGAAAATTTTGTTCAAAATACTTCAGTCAGCATTTTACAACTGGAACATGCTACCTCGCAATGCGCAATATTCTTTTTCAGTATCTTCTTTTTTGAAAATAACTTGCCAATAGCACCATGTACTTGTACCAAATAACAGTTGATCAATGTTCAAAGCTATTATTTCTGCATTGGCCATTCACCCAATGTTGCTATTTATGGTATTGAGTGCAGCATATATGTGTTACATTAGGGAGAAGGAGTAAATGCGGCTATGCGGCTGCAGAAATCACAGTACATTTGTGGCATATGTGGCCTGAGTGAATATAACCAAATATTATTTCAAGCTATAAACACAGTCTCTGCAACAGAGGCAATTTTGGTCAAGTTTAGAATTTATTGAAGATAATATATGGTACTCATTTGTGTTTTAATAAATTGCATTCATAGTAAACCACCATGAATTTTGATGTATCACTTGATCGGAGGCAACTATGACTACTAAGTTGAGACATGGGCAATAGTATCTACACATTTTACCCAGTAGTCTGTGACTATCTCATATTGTTCTAAACCAGTTGATTTTGAAAGTTTTGATGTTGTAGATATCAAAATAAATGATGATCGGTTATATTCGTGAAACTGCTCTCATTCACATTTCATCATCTAGAAAAGGTCACATAATCAAAACATCCCAATTAAATCACAAGTAACTATTTAATTACACATATATCACATTACTGAAGACAAACAGTGCAAAAAAGAAACTGCGTTATTTTTCCATTTTTTGGGTGCCCAAAAGTCCAGATTTAACCGTTTTATGAGACCCTGCTTTCGCTTGCTCTCTCTCTTGTGAGATACATTAGAGAGAATTCACACATTTCTGATCAAAAGTTTCTCTTTTGCCACACATTTCTGATCAAAAGTTTCTCTTTTGCCCTTAGAACATGGACCAGCTATTCAAAAAGCACAAAAATCTTTTTATACAATTTTATTGGTCAAACATAACAAGATATATAAATGAATGTACATGTTCAAGATAAGTAACACCACATTATTATTCCTTCATGAATGGAATGAATGTGTCCATTCATGTGTCTATCATCAAGTCTGTTGATGTTTATATGTGACTCAAACAGACTGAAGCCATGATAGCATTTCTCTGAAGTAAGGCACCAGAAACAGGGAAATATTTAGACCGCCATAGAACCATTGCCACATTCTCTTGTTCAAATCGCCATACAAAGTACGTCGTGCTGTAACACTTTCTTGACGAATTGTGTTCATTCACCTTCTCTATTCGGATGGAATATTTGTTCTGAATTATTTTTTGAACTTGCGTTTGCCTCCAGAGATTTCAAACAATATTTTTCGTGCACTTAGACCTTTCTCAGACTTGTCGATCATGTTGATTCATTCCTCAAGAGAGAGAATTTTCTGTTTTTTTCTGCATATTTAGAAAAACGATCCATGCATTGAAGTTTAAGAACTTACAAACTGCCAGCCACAAAACTATCACATGCTTTTATACGACAAACCCGTTTTCACAGTTCGGGCATCTTTTGTTATATTAATTAATTGTTTTCTAATGAGATGATATAATTATATGTCAAAAAAATATGCAACCATGTCTACAAAGGACAAATTTGTTAATGACCTCCAGTCTGAAGCTGATTAATCATCAGATAATACCAGATGTTGACTAACATTAAGTCGCACCATGCAATATGCAAGCGCACAGAATGTGTCCATTTCAGTCTGAGGTAAACATTAAGACGAGTCCATTTTGTGGTATCGGTAACTCCGATTTGACTTTTGCTCACTCACATCCGGTTGTGTCCGGTGTCTATTTCGGTGTATTTCTATACAGTTTAACCGACATTTCCATTTCTTTCATCATTAATAAATGGGGGGGGGGGGGGAGTGGGTTGGTGGTCTCTCAACGCAGGTGAAATTAATGTTTTGAACTGAATATTAGGTGGTCACAGTCGCGTTTGACAGGTGGTCGCACATTGAAGGTGATATATAGAATAAACCAGTCGGTGAACAGGAATGCGGTCAGAAATAGCAGGTGGTCGCTGTTAACCATGGTCTCTCCAGATAGGTTTTACTCTAGCTGGCAGGGTTGGCTGATTTAAATCAAAAATGTTCAAGTGATTGCAAAAAGTCAAGAACTTGCAATATCTAAAAGGTTTTTGTAAACTATAACATGATTATGATTAAACAATATACACAATTGGATAATACATGTATATATGAAATTGTACAGTAATTGTCAGCCCTATAGAAACTACAGGCATGATGCATGGTGCCATGATAATCACTGCTCCAGAAACGGCCTGTTCAGCTTAACATTGTTGGTATTATTTGTAACTACAATCAGATTCAGCACTCCTCATTACACTATAGAATTTCCTTTCCTTTTGCGATTGCTGTACATGTAAATGGCAACCAAGTAATTCTACCATATACTCTGCCATCTAAACTACTCTAGTTGTCTAATGTCTATACTCAATATATGGCGTGATTATGTCCTCAAGTCAGAGGAGCAAATGTGATTGATAATATATTCAGTTTTCAGCTAAAATTTAGTAATCTTTAAGCACAGGTCTACCTATCCAGATATCGCAACATTGGAACTCACATGGACCTAAGCATATGCATAATTAAAGTACATGGTCACTATATCAGTACTGCCATGATATTTGTGTTTGTTAGGTATACAAAAATTATAAATACTACAATAAGAAACACCTTTTAGAACCTTCATTTATCAAAGACATTGCACAATTGCATATTTTCATAACAATTAGAAAAAAAAAGAAAAAAAAGCAATTTAAATCAAATAAATATGATTTAAATCAAATAAATAATTTTGTTTTATTTATTTAAAAAAAAAATTTAAATCACCAACCCTGCTAGCTCACTGTCGCTCAACTGCTCCTATGAGATCACTTCTTAGCAGTTTTATGTGACATTTCTTAGCTGATTTTTGTTGACAGTCATAGTCGATTTTTGAGAAAAATGGAGGGTGTTGTCCAAAGAACGGTAAGTTTTATCACAATATATCATAATTTGACCGGCTGCCGTTTGCAGTTATTAGCTATGGTTAACACTAAATGCTAATGTACTGACATTGGTATGACAAATATATTTGTTTACACTAAAAGAAACATTGATCACCAAAAATTCACACCATTTTGCGCAGTTGACTGACAAAATCGTTATTTTTTCTAATATAAAATAGTTTCGCGACCATACCAGGTGAAATAATACTACACAAGAACGTCAAGTAATGATTTATGGGTGTTATGTTGTCAGATGTTACACGGATATATGATATATAGCCAATTTTCGGGCTAACACGTGGGTTTCACTTCTTAGTATGCATGGTTCCACATCTTAGTTCTGGAAATCAGGTACGGTCCGCACGGGTTACAGGTCGTACCTTTAGTTTGATCATCATAAAATTTGTCATGGATGTTAACAATGACATGTAGATGGGAACGAGTCATTTTGAGGTCATTCGGCCAAAAAAACATGGCTGCCAGCAGCCATCTTGGATTTTACTCTTTGTATGACTGGATCCTTTAGCACGGGCTACAGGTCGTACCTTTAGTCTGATCATCATAAAATTTGTCATGGATGTTAATAATGACATGTAGATGGGAAAGAGTCATTTTGGGGTAATTCAGACAAAAAACATGGCCGCCAGTGGCCATCTTTGATTTCAAAATTCAATCCATTAGCACCGGCTACAGGTCGTACTGATCATCATGAAATTTGTCATGGATGTTAATATTGACAAGTAGATGGGAAGTTGGGAACGAGTAATTTTGGGGTCATTCGGCCCAAAAACATGGCCGCCAGCAGCCATCTTGGATTTTACTCTTTGTATGACTAAATCCTTTAGCACGGGCTACAGGTCGTACCTTTAGTTTGATCTTCATAAAATTTGTCATGGATCCGGCTTTTATATAACTATGCATGAATCTATAAATAAACGACACGATGCAAGATACGATTTCACTACATTATACGTCCATTATAAGCCAATTATATAAAACAAATTGCAAGTGTCCTCATTACCGGTTAATATGCATAACCATCACATATGTAATCGCAATTTAATTGACAACTAGACCGGGAATATCGGCTCATATATGTATCAAATGTTACGTGGGATATTGCTGAAGATCCTAGTAGTCGTAGGAAATCATACAAAGTAACTAGCGCCTTAATGTGACACGAATTGGGCTGTAGAATAACAATAGATAGTTTGTGAATCAGCTGAGAAATGGAACCACTAAGAAGTGATCAGAAACCGAAAGTCGGCTAAGAAATGGAACATTTTGGAGTGAATTTACAGGCCATTTTATACAAGGAATCGAACAAGAGAGAATGCTGTTTGTGTGTATGTACAATAAGGGCTACCTGAGGAAGATTTTCCGACAGTTTTAATTTATTATACTGAATGGTTCGGAAGCAAAATGACTCGATAGTTCCCCCATTGGATTAACATGGAAATACAGTTAAATGTCAGAAATAACGTATAAAGGTAATCATAAACCATCTATCCACATGGCAATTTCATTACGGGTTTTCCAACGATTGGTTGAATGGTCGGGAACTCACATTTTCGCCATTATTATCACTTTGACGCTCTTTTCAACTTCTAAAAAACAATAAAAAATCGCTATCGCTGCGGAACCTAATCGAAACGAAATGGCACATAAAACTGCTAAGAAGTGATCTCATAGGAGCAGTTGAGGGGCAGTGTAGCTGGTATCCTCAGAATGTACAATCAATCTGTCGAGAAATGCTTGGTTGGCTATCTGTGTCATTTATTTAAGAATTAACTCTTGCTTCAATTAAGGAGATGTAAAAGTTAATTTGTCTTCAAACTTTTCTGTTGTAAGTCATAACCTTAATCTAAGGAAGACTTATTTCTTATAATTTGCAGTATCGGTCAAAATAGTCCAGACGTCACCAATATATTCCCAAAAAATTGATATGTGCCTCGCTATCAGCAATTATGCATTGGGAACAAACTCCTGTCATTCATGTATCCATTTGAAGAGAAACTTCATTTTGATAATTTACATTGGTCACCTAATTGCAATCAACTCTGGCATCGTGCCAAACATGTCTGCGAAGAATAACCGATACTGATTAACCCTTCCATGACTCGAGCTTCCTGAAATTTGAGAAACTCTCTGCCAATGTATTCTCTTATATATGCAAGTCTTCCAGTTACAGGGCGTGTACAAGTTGACATACAAGCGTTGAAATAGCTCAGCGGGCTAGCATCACTAAATTCACCATCTTGGAACCTCATTCTGCTTCAGCGTCATCTATAGTCTCAAATTAACATTGTTTTTAGTTACTTTTTCCCTTCTGTTCAGTTTCTATATCACCTAATTTGCTGAAGGTAAAATGTATAAACTCGGTTGACTAATGGCGGAATATCAATAACTTCAACTGGGGAACTTCAATCTGATCCTAGGTCTCCCATAACAGGAAGTTGAGGTCTCAGCAGAATGAGGTTTCCCAGAGGGTGAATTTGGTGATGCTAGCCCACTGTGTGGGATAGCATCACTAAATTCACCCTCTAGGGACTTCATTCTGCAAATGAAATAGGGTGTCTGTCATTTGCATAATGAGGTCCCCAGAGGGTGAATTTAGTGATGCTACCCCGCATAGCGGGCTAGCATCACCAAATTCACCCTCTGGGGACCTCATTCTGCTGAGGTGTAAGCTGAATGAGGTCCCCAGAGGGTGAATTTGGTGATGCTAGCCCACTATGCGGAGTAGCATCACTAAATTCACCTTCTGGGGACCTCATTCTGCAAATGACAGTCTCACTATTTCAAGGCTTGAATGACAGACACACTATACCAAGGCTTGTTGACATAGATTGTGTTGCAGATGGTGTTAGTTTTCTACTCACTCAGTAGCTGTTCTCTTATTGTAGAAGTCATCAATAAGTTTCTTCCAATTTTCAGGAAATCCACGATCAAATTCTTCCACAACCTTTCCAGTAAATCCTGAAAATGGAGAAATCAGGGTACTGGTAATGTAAAATATGCAACCCCATGCATACACAACTCATTAGTTAAATATTATGCTGTGGTTAAGGAGTCGATTATTTAGGGCATTACTGTAAATCAACATTTACTCCTCAGTTTATTTTGAACAAAGATTATTTGCCCAAAGGAAAACCACAATTTCATGCATCAAAGCTGTTTACGACCTACCACTATAAAGTTTTTCTCGTATTAAAGTTAAACCTCTCCAAACCAAACACCCTTCGGACTGACCTTTCTTTTTTTTGTAATATAATTTATTCATATTTTTTATTTATAATTTAGTCATACAGACTGACCTTTCTGTTCGGTTCAGAGAGGTGTTCAGTTTATAGAAAATTGTCACAAAACATGAAACTGACAATAGCGATTTATCAATGTGCAAATTTATTGATGCAACTTTTTTAATTGCACAATAATTTTAAACACAATAATAAAGATATTAATATAAAACAGCAAATGCAAAGGAAGTTGGTAGCTGAGAGGTAGCGTACTGGTCTCTCGTACTAGCAGACCAGGGATCGCAACCTGGTCAGGGTATTCTGACAAAAATCAGAACTCGGTCAGATACCAAATTTGTGAGACTGAAAAGTCTAATTCGAGATCACTGAATAAAGATCCGAATGCAAAATGCCGACTTCCCCCATTATAACATTTTCCAGGTATGTTGTCATGTGTGCAGTACGCTGTCCGATCGGGCGCGGACCCGTGTACACCCCACGGCGTGTGCATGTTAAAGAATGCTACTGCAGTCACCACACGGTTATAAAATTACTCGGCCGTGGTAGCACCTGTACCAGTGTGTCTACAACTGAAAGGTTCCTGCACTGCAATATCTACAGATGCATAGATAAAAAAAGTAAGACCAACTCATTGACAGGCAGTTAGTTCCCTTAGGAAATGTTCAAATGATTTTGTTTTTATATAATTTATTCATCTTTTTTGTTACAATTCATTCAAACATTTACATAAAGTGTATATAAATATATATTTTCAACAATTGAGTTGATTCACAGCAGCCCAATCGGAGAGATGCGGAAAACCATATACATATAGCTCTCTGTGTCTACCCGAATGGGCAGCTGAAACACAAGATATGTTACATATTGTGAGGAAAGACACAATGTTCATATTTTTGTTAATTTGGCTCAGTCATAATTTCAGAGAGCTAAATTTTGTTCTATGCAATTCTTATGTTATTCCCTTCTCGACTAGAGCCACGCTGGTGCAGCATTAAAATGTTCAAATGATAAGTTCAACAAATGTCCACCAATGAATAGGAATCTTTCTGCACTTGTAGTTTGCTTTTTTTCTTGATCATCCCTCCAGATGATTAATAGACCATTCCGATATATACTTTTATAACTGAATGGGAGAATCCATTTAGTAAAGAACGTGTTAACAGTCCTTCGAGTTTGGAAAACGTAGGTGCGCGATATATCGCTCGGAGCTTTTGGAATTTGCGCGCGCCTTTTTTGCGGGAGCACAATTCAAATTAACATGGATGAAATGATTACTGAATAAAGACAAACACAATTATAATGATACACACGTGTAATTCCAAGTGTGCCTTTGGCAACTTAAAGTGAAAACAGAAATAAAAACATATGTTTATATTGTAGTACAATATCTAGTCCACAATAATCCGATTATCTGGCAATCCAGGTGAATCTAATCACGGTAATGAGTCCACTTCCGCGTCTGAGAGCGCATGCTCACCAGACTCGCAGTCGCTTAAAACTTCAAACTCGGAAGTGGAATCGTTACCGCAATCAGTTTCACCGGAATCCGACGAATTAACCGGGGCTCTCTTTCGTTTTGATAGAGTCGGTATTTGAGGAGGCTCCAATGTCCATTTTTCGTTTTTCTCCGAGTCGAAAGATACTGGCTTCGAAGTCTAGCTTCGAAGTATAGTTAAACTTAAAACCTAATCTATGTCAATAATATTCAAATGAATCGGCGAATCCCGCATGCCGAAACATCAAACGAGGCTGCCAAAGAATTGACACTGTTTTTTTGCGGGAACTCGCACGTGCAGCAGTTGTGACGAGGTGTACCCCAATCATTGAGTGAGAAAGACGCCGGCGGCCGCTTTGATCTTTGTTATTATGTTCGTAATCAACGTCATCGCTACTGAGAAAGATACACGGTGAATAGTCTTGTCGGTGTTTAACCATTGATGTGCTGTTTGTTAAAATCTCGTTCACTGGCTGCAAATTCCGACGCGCGCATTTAAATTTTTCGGCGTGCGCATTTAATAACTCGCTGGTTTTTAGATCCGCGTGCGCCAAGGCGCGCAAGCGCAATTGCGCGCCTCAAAATCGAAGGACTGTGTTAATAAGTGTTGAGACCCTTCATATATGTACCTCAACAACAAACAGAAATATCACTGTGTAAATTCATTAGTGTATAAAATGTAACAATTTACAGTGAGTCTGAACCAAATATACAACTGATTACACATATGTAGCTAATTTATTTACCTGCATCGATCGCATCTGGTTTTGATATGAGTCCACTGAGTTTGTACACCGCTCCACTGTTAGTCATCACATGATATGCATCGATTCTATCTGTGATGGCACTGCTATGCCAGTATCCTTCCATACCCCTTCAGAAAAGAAAATGTTTCCACATCAATATATGTTCTACCTCCAGAAAAAAACATGGCTTTGAATGGATTGAATCAGTATCTTGTATATATTTATCATCTGCAAATTAGGGGAAACAGAAAGTGGACAGAAGAGAGAAAGTAACTGAAAACAATGTTATTTTGAGACTATAGATACTTCCCAGAAGAGGCCTAAGCAGAATGATGTCCCAGAGAAGGTAAATTTAGTGAAGCTAGCCCACTGTGTGGGGTAGCATCACTAAATTAACCCTCTGGGGACCTTATTCTGCAAACGACAGACACTATAAATGAGTTTGAGCACATATGACAAGTGGCTGTTCCATGGAAATGTAGAACAGACTGACTGGACATGTGTAGTCCAAGTTGTCTCATTGGCATGTCACAGAAGGTGTAACCTTAGTATGAACTGCTGCAAACAATGAGTATTTGGGGGAAGAGGGAGGATTATTTAGTATGGTAGGCTGGTAGCCTGAACATTATTTACAACATGAAACTCTGTGATCTTGCTATTAAGGGACTGCCATTGCAAAGGAATTAACTCTTTACCCAACAAACCGGCCAAAACCGGCCAAATAAAGATTCAACAGCCTAAAATATCTTCGGTCTGTCTCAATAGAACCATACACATATGGATATCATTGGAACCGGCTCCTTGACCACATTGTGATAGTTACAGTTATGCCCTGTGCCAATGCATTCTCTTATATATGCGAGTCGACCATAGGTCGCCTCGCATATATAAGAGAATGCATTGGCCTAAAAAAATCTTTTTTTAACACTTTTTACCATTATTTTCTTACATTCTTTAACAATTTTATAATTTTTAATGTGTTAAGCCAATGCATTCTCTTATATATGCGAGGTGACCTATGGTCGACTCGCATATATAAGAGAATGCATTGGCACAGGGCCCTTCTGTTGGGTAAAGGGTTAAGGGACTGCCATTGCAAAGGAATTAACTCTAAATTTCACTTTGGAGCATAATATAATTATTACTGAGAATGTCACCTGAAAATTCCTAATTCAACCATTCACCACACAAATTTTCCAGAACAAGGACTGTACATAACAATATACTTGGTCAGGATAGGATATGAATCACGATCCATGATCAGCGATATCACAATACACTAAATTAGTGTTCCATAATGTATATGACCTGAATTATCATGTTTGTAATTGGAGATGGAGTTCATCTTAAAACTAAAACAAAGTTTAATAGTTAGCTAGATGAGTCAAATACACATAATAAACACTTGGGAGAACATTGCAGGTGTTACTCTGATGCACATGCCCATCTTCAGAAATTATTTTATTTCCTGTATCGCGATACACATGACACGATACGAGTATCGTTTGAAAGTGTATCGCAAAACATTGAGTTCACAATGAATCGTTACAGCCCTATCTCGGATCCATTCCCAAAATACCAAGGATAACCTCCCCCCTCACTCCCTCAATACTTTTTGATAATATCTAACTTACTCTCGGACACCTTCAACACAAACAGCTTTTGAATGGAGAATAGGTCGCAGAATCCAATCGGCTATCTCTATTGCATTTTGGCATTTATTTGACTTGCTTTTTGCTTTCTTTTCATGAATGGATTTGTCTAAAATATCAGATTCTTTTTCCTTCCCACGAGGCAGTTTTGGGGTCTGATCTTCAGTCCCCCTTCTCCTCCTAAGATTCTTCGCTGGTGAGTCAAAATCATCAGAACTGTCGCTGTGATATTCACCTATCTCCTTCTGAGTCTGAGGAGTTCTTTTACTGTTCTTGCTAAGCTTATCACTTTCCATTTTACTAAGCATCTTTTCCTGTAGATTAATGCTGGATGATTTCAAAGTGTCGTCACCGCTTTCTGTCAAAGTCTTATCATTTTCAAGGTCAGAAGATTCTTTTTCTGTAGTAGCTGGTGTTTTCTCTATCACAGTCTCACGTTGATTTGGTACCTGAGACAAATAAGAGCCACCATCTTCCATTTCATTAAAAGTGTCTTTGTGATGATCAGAGTCCTCTACAGCGTCTCCAACATCCTCATCATTTGATTTCAATTCCATCGACGAATCTGCTCCAGACTCCGTTGTTACCGCAATCGGTTTAATTCTTCGATAAGCTTTTTTAGCTTGAACATCTTTAGTTGCACTAGTTTTGCTAACATCATGAATTTGCGTTGTTCGATCTTCAAAAACAGAATCGTCTCCTGTTATTACAGCATTCTTCTCATTTGCTACATCGGCATCTTTATGAATCTCGAGAAAATTTGACTGAGAACCTCCTGATGATACTTCAGTTTTCCTTGCCTGATTTGAATCCTTTACTTGGTGATCATTTGACGAATCTTCCGACCTTGACTTTATTAACTTCTCATTAACATCATGTAAATCATTTACGGACGGCATTGAACTTTTGTTCCTGGTGTCAGTTGATTTCCAGGCTCTACTTGCTTTGCGTTTAACATTGAGTCGTTTACTGAGGGTGCATCCTACAGCATTGGATACGAGTGATTTGATTATCATATTCACTTGACTTGACGTCTCTTCATCGGAACATGAGTCCTGAACAATATCAGAAAGAGCTGCTAGCTCTGCATGACCGTTGTTAGGTAGGTTTCTACCAATCATTGGATGGGTTGTGTGGAAGGAAGCTGGTATGACTGATGGTATCTCATGAAACTCATCTCTGAAATTTAGAGACAGACTGACACTTTAGCTTTTCATGACGGGAGCTGCACAGCTGCAGCATTAAAGATCATGTGCCAGTGCATTTGCTTATATATGTGAGTCTCCCATAGGAAGCCTAGCATATATAAGAGAATTCACTGGCTTACAAGGTAAAGGTAAATATTTTTAGGCCAATGTATTCTCTCCCTATGGGAGACTCGCATATATAAAAGAATACAGTGGCACAGGGTTTTCGCATAATTTCAGGAAGCTCCAGTCATGGAAGGCTTAAGGCTGTTTTTATTAATGATCCCATCTTGACATTGCTTACAAATGGAGGTTCTGTATACACCCGTCAGGGGTCCCAGGGGAACCCGCGATTCTGTTTGACACAAAAACTTGGGACTGGGCTTGACTGGGACCCCCCCCCCCCCCCAAATGCAAAATCTCAGTTTGCAACATGGTGCTAATCTATCATCCTATTTTATATCATATGAATCATTATGGATATTATTTTATTGGATATAATATTTTTTGTTTGTGGTTTATTAGGTTGTAATAGTATCAATATAATTATTTACAATAAGATATGCATATCATCTGATATATTTTAATTCAGCATTTTGTGAAACACAATGGGACAGGAAGTATAAATGAGTTTGCCAGAGGAATTTGTAGAAGTAATGCTATTTAATTTGACTTTAATTATGAGAGCTCATGTATAAAACATACCTGTGAGCTGCAGCTAAATAGGTATCACATCTGATTGGATGTGTAAATGAATGGAGAGGGGCTTTTTTCTTTGAGGCCCACCACATGATTTCTTTTGGAGCAAAAACTTAGCCTGGGCTTATCCCCGGTGATGGGACTACTGACGGGTGTATATGCAAAATTTGTGGAACAAAAGCAACACCAAAATGATAGTATTCTCTGGTTCCTTATTCCCAAATATAATTCTCTAAAATAAAAGACCCATTAACTCGAAAAAATCTTCATAGAAATACCCAAATTTAAACTCTGAATGTATTCTGGCTTGTAAGTGATCCACACACCAAAATTGAAACCAATCAGATCACAACAAAAGTTACAATGCAGACAGCAAAAATTATTAACAATTCAAATTTCAACTGTCAGAAATAACGGGAAGAGACCGAAAAATACAAATACGATTTGGCACTATCTCTAATGCAAACCAGGTACCAAATTTCATATGAGTCTGTCAAATACTATCAACGTACGTTTCTACAACTTGCAATAGTTCACTCCCATCAGTACCATCACGTTTCCAACTAGCCAATTTATACAATATCGGATCCTCGGAATCAAGCTCCGTGGGCTCCAGCGTACTCTCATCGCCCGAGTAACCGGCACTATCAACATCCCCTGGATCATCTACTGTCATACTACTTTGGTCTGTAGGAAAGAAAATAGAAAGATCCAATAGCATTCATACACAAATGATCTAAATAATCGACTCCTTAACCACACCATAATTATGGGTAAATCTTTCAGGATTTAGTCGGTAATATGGCTTGTTGACATTCATCGGAAAGCTCTCAGTGAGCTCAGTGAGAGCTTTCCGATGAATGGCAACAAGACATATTTCCGACTAAATCCTGAAAAATAACAAATAATTCTGCTGTGGTTAAGGAGTCGATTATTTAGGGCATTACTGGAACCTAATCAAGTTACACCCATATTTACATATAACCTGGTTTTACGAAAATTTGGGTGAAGAAATTTAATTGCAGATGGAACAAAACTAGAATGATATTTTAGTATTGGATAATATTTTATTCCACAAAACAATATGTACATGATAATATAAATTATATTCTTACAAGTATTGTGTGAAGTGCCATAGCCAATGACGGTCTTCTACCCGGCACCTCTGAATGTGGCAGAAAGAATTTCATCAATAATGGCTAAGTAAATCAGATAACTATTTCACTTTATTTTTCATTCATAATTTTTAAATTCATATTTAAATTTGTATTCAGAGAAGATTCCAGTGAATAAACAAATATATGTAAAATATCACTTCCCCAGTAACAGACAAACACGTACATGAATTTCATGAGATTTCTGAAAACAAAACGTTTTATTCAGAATAAAATAAACTAAGGTACATCTATACTAATAAATCTCAATTCTGTCAGTTCGTTTGTTTGTTTGTCTGTCTGCTTATAGGAAATCAAACGGCCGGACCATCATAGCTAAAATGTTGTATATTGAGGTAATTTGACTCAGTGAGCATTATTAGATAGGTCCCGTTTACCTCAGATGTCTTAAAAGACTAGCTGAGACTCTGTACAGAATGTAGTTAACATGTTGCGCACATAAGCGAGCAAAACACTCTTTATTAATACCATATCCGGAATAGATAGTAAACACTCTTTATCTTTAGTCTACACAGAGACCACACTCATCGCCACACACTGCCTCGAATAGCATATGCGACCAGAATGCTCTTTATCCATACCATATCAGGAATATATCAACAGTCAACCTATTCATTCATGCAGCAGAAGGGAAGACCACCAATGTGGTGTACATATAAGTTCTTTGAAGTTGGGTAAATGTATGTCGAAACACTTCCAATCTTCTTTACCCGAGCAATGTCGGATACCCCAGCTAGCACTCCCATAAAACAGTAAATAATGGAACAAGCCTTGAAATAGTGTGTCTGTCATTTGCAGAATTAATGATTTCCTCAGAGGGTGAATTTAGTGATTCTACCCCTAACAGCGTGCTAGCATCACTAAATTCACCCTCTGGGGACTTCATTCTGCTTAGGTCTCATCTTCTGGGGAATATCTATAGTCTCAAATTAAATTGCATGATCGAGGTGACTAATTGGATTGAAAAAGGTTAAAGCATTGAACAATATTCTGAAAATCACATTCAGACTAAAATATTTGAATTTACTACATGATTCAGTGCATGATTAGCCATGTTTGTTGACAAATCACTGTAACAGTTTTGTTTACATAACAATGTGTTCAACTATCAATAATGAATATAAGAACAAAGTTTATCTCTTTCTCCATGTTCTTCTTAGTGGTGATGATTTGTAGACTTTTTTTTTTGTGTACATTTACCCACCGCGAGTGATTCCCAAATAAGTCCTTAAAGGGGTACTGTACACTAATTCCGGCCATTTATGGAACCATCTCCATTTATACTCAGCAGAATATATGCAACAAATGAATGAATTTGAGCAATGGTTTAGTGCAAAAGACACTTGTGCGCTCTATGAATGATGCAAACAACATGGTAATTATAATGAAAATGAACTTATGGCTGGAGTCATAAATTTATTTTCATTACAAGAGGTTGCAGCACGGGTGCTGGGATACCCCTATGGTAAAAATTGAGATATGGGCAGGTCGGAAACCAAATTGTGAAAAAGAATGTGATGAACGAACAAATTACTTGACATTCTAACAAATGACGGATGGAAATCCAACATTTTCAGATAAAGTTTTGAGCGATAACTCTTGAACGGAAAATGTGAATAATGTCATTGAACCCTCTTTGAAAGCTCTCATGATGACAAATATGCGTACCAAATTTCATTGAGATCTGATAACCCACGGTTGAGATATAAGAGCGGACGGAAATCCAACATTTTCAGATAAACAAAGAGAAATAACTCTTGAATGGAAAATGTGAACAATGTCATTGAACCCTCATTTGAAAGCCCTCCTGATGCCAAAAATCAAATTTTATTGAGATCCGATCATCCAAGGTTGAGATATATCAGCAGAGTGATGGACGGCTAGACAGACTGACAGCTAGACAGACGCATGTAATCCAGTATACCCCCCCCCCCCCATCTTTTGGGATGGGGTATTGGGGTATAATAATTACCATGTTATTTGCTTCATTCATAGAGCACACAAGTGTATTTTGCTCTAAACCATGGCTCAAATTCATTCAATTGTTGCATATATTCTGTTGAGTATAAAAGGATATGGTCCCATAAATAGGGGATTTTAGTGTGCGCTACCCCTTTAACCCTTTGAGTGCCAGGGGCCGATCTAATCGGCCCTAAACCTACACAATAAGTCTGTTAAAGAATATAATAAAATATATTAAAATTGTAAAAAATTGTGAAAAAAAACCAAAAAAAAAACCAATTGTTAGGCCAATGCATTCTCTTATATATGCGAGGCGACCTATGGTCGACTCGCATATATAAGAGAATGCATTGGCACAGGGTATATGGGTTGATACAAAAATCGACCTGGCACTCAAAGGGTTAATGCTTTCTTCACTAAATACTCATAGATAAGTAGTTCCCTTAGGAAATGATCAGTTAGTAAGTTCAAGAAATAACCATAGGCATTTTGTTGAACTGATCAGCTGATCATTTCCCTCCAATTAATAGTAATTCTTCTGAACTTATCAGCTGATCATTTCCCTCCAAGGAATAGTAATTCTTCTGAACTTATCAGCTGATCATTTCCCTCCAATGAATAATTGCGCTTTAGAAAAAACAATCTGCCCCCCCCCCCCTTCCAGGCACCCCTGACGCGAACGTCGCGACTTTTGCCATATTTAAACCACGCCATTAGATTCCTCTTATTATGGGGGATGATTATATATAAGTTTGGTGGCAATCGGCTAAAAAAAAAAAATCTGCCCCTCCCCCTTTTCTGCCCGACAACGGCGTCACTTTAGAAAATTATAACCCCGACCATTATCTTTCTCGTAAAAAGCTACTCCTAGTAGACCCCTTTGGCATCATCTAGATGGTCCCCTGTGAATTTCTATAGAACACAGACAGACAGACAGACAGACATTCGAAAATATAGATATAAGATAAGGTTTAAAAATTAAGTGGGCCTTTAAGGAGGGACTGGGGGCTTGTATGAGTTACCTATTTCATCAGATGGAGGCATGTTGTCTTCTTGAGACGATGTCTTCTCTCCGTCAAGCTCTGTCTCATAACACCTAGAAGTAAAACAGTTTGCAAAAAAACATCATTCTGAAGTCACTCAATATGTATTAATAGTGATTAAACATGACAGCCAACTAGTTAGTTTTTCTATTTCAGCAGCTTCATCTAATCTGCCATAAAAGCTTTCTTTTAGGGAGAGGATGGTATTCTAAGTGATTATAGCACTTGTCCTCCAATCTCTTTAGTCATAAATCAATTTACGAACAAATAAAATATGTTTAAACTAAACTAAAGGTTTCTTCGATGATGTCCAAAATTACTGCAACCAGCAGGTCTGGCATTGAGGAAAATCCAGGGTGGCAAAAATCACCTTCCTGAGACTTGCTTAGGAGGGCAAATTGCTCTCGTGAACAATATGTTGTTATTTTACACCATATAAAACAGCCTCAATTTAGTCAAATTCCAAATAAATGTGTATTTTTCATGTAATGATTTCATAATAAATGCAGTTGAGTTAAACTCAGTCCAGAACAACAAAGCAGACTATCTTGAAGCCAAATAAAGTTCAACTACTACTATCAGTCATTTGAGTTTATTTATTGACAAACCCCCTACCCTATGGGGACCAGCTCAACAACATTCAAGAGAATCTTCAGTTATATTATAACAGACTGCCACTCACTGTCTGTGTCGCAGGTAAGTAAAGTTACTGTATGCGACTAACTGCTGTGCTGCAGATTTGAGAGAGTGCTCACAATTAGATGAACACATTTTAATTTGATCATCATGCATGGCCAGGCAAATAAAATTAATACCGTACTATATACTACTGTCTGCAATGCAGTCATTTCATTTGCGGGTTCGGAAGACATGCGATACATGGGACGTAACTCTGGCATACGCCATTTTGCATGTGGTGAAAAACAGTGCCACATATCATACACAGATTGACAGAAATAGCGCTGAGAAAAACCCTATATCGATTGCATCATTTACCAAGTTTCAATCGATCTCCGCGTTCGGCACGTATCAGACACCATACTTAAGTCACATATTCCATCCATCAACTTTTATTTTCTCAAACCCAATTTGACCTCGCGTATTCCATTTCTTGTATGTATTCAGTTTAACTTTGTTGCCTTTGCGTCATTATGGTTAGTGTCGGCCTCCATGATTATATCGAAGCAGGAACAATCAAATGAAACTGAAACTAGATGGTTATTTTTCGGGAAATTCATGAAATTTATATCACTGCACACGGGTGAAATTTCTGCTGGTCATAAATCCAAAGCATGCACTGCCTACTTTGCTACACTGGAATTCCGACCAATGACATGTAGTCATTAATTGATGTCTACACTCATTTAACCCGCTATATACAGATATGTTCTCAAGCGATCTCATGTTCTATACTTGGAATACTATGATGCTGTACATTACCTACCTCACATATGGAACATCGCTGGTCTTAGGCACATGGAAAAATGCACAAATGGAATTAAAATTGTACAAGCGGTAGGTGAGTGATAAAATCGCGCTCGTAATAACGCAGGCCTGAACCAGCTTGTCAGTCCATTTGTCTGGACGCAACATTGTCTGATCTTGTATTCCTTCATTTTTCAGCCAATTTTATGAGAAAAATATTTTTGACAACTGTTGGAGAGGTTGGAATTATCGTATTATACAAGATCATGGTAAATATTGTTAGCCCAATGCATTTTCTTAAATATGAGAATGCATTGGCACAGGGTTTTCGCAAAATTTCCAGAAAGCGTTCCACACATAAAAATGTCATCCAACTTGCATCCATACTCTATGGAACGCACGTAAATCAACATCCAAGTACTTATAAATACACTCAACCGAGTTAACTGGCAGAGCAGTAAGCACCCATTTCCAACGTGAATCTCGTGGCTCGATGCAAGTTGCCTCTACACAATAATGGAAGAATGTTGGAGTATGCGCGCGAAGTAATGTGATGTAATTTTGACAAACCAACGTCCTGCATCCATGTTGCACAATGCATGCATGTGTGAGTGTAAATATATTCATGTGGGTGTTGCATTATTGTGGCAAGTCTGCAAACAGCATGTCAAAGGATTATGGAATGTTTAGTAGTAAATACAACGACCAGATAACAGACTATTGTCTCAATAATCAACTACAAATCAACTAATTTAAACAAGACCCAGAAAAGAGCCTGTGATGATAAAAGACCAAGCTCTAAAACTATAGACTAAAGTCTATAAATGAAATTTATGTTTTTTTCAGAGCTTACCACTATGCCGATCCTAGGTTTTTTAGCCGAGCAAAATTTCTGGTTGTAAGACTAGGCTGAAATGTCATCACAATGAAACAGGATTCCACATTTTTATCATCGTTTCAGCATCTAGGACAAATTATAACATCAGGCCAAAACAAATTGAATGCGTGTTTCCCGTAACCCGACTGACCGTCTTCATAACCCCCCGACCCAAGTTCATTTTATTGGTTTTAAATAAAAAAAATCAATCTATAAACCGACCGACCGCACTGTTAACCAAACTGTGTACGCGTGGTTCCATTTTATCTGATTCGCCTCGCGAGATAAATGATATCTTTGATATATTTATATAATTTTTGCAAAGCCACATCGTCATTCTTCAAACCCCGCATTTTAAAGATAATAGAAATCTGTTTTATATGTTTCCCCTCAATATATCAGTTTTATCACCAATTTGTTGGTTGCTCTGGGTCATTGTATGGTGTTTGATGGTGGTTAGGCATGGCCCACACGAGATCATAAAAAAATAAAATGAAATAAAAGGTCGCAGACCACATGTCCCCCGACTCGAGTGGTAAACTTCATGATTGGATTTGTTAGAAGGATACTATTTGCAACAATGTTATACAGTATATAGATGTTGCAAACCACCGCAAAATTTCTTGGACAAAACAACCCGATGAACAAACGCATGCAAACGCGAAAAAAATGATATTTTTGTATTAGCTATATAGATGTTGCAAATCACCAACATGCAGGGATGTGCTCACGCCGGGCGGCGCCGGGCGGGGGCGCCCACCACTCAAAACGATCGCCCGGGAGTGACTACGTTTTCAAACCGGTGCGCCCGGCACATTTTTACGATCACAACTGTACTCGCATTGTAAATTGTGCCGAGTTCTCTTGATGAAACCGACATCTTGCATGTCTGATAGCGACGACATGTTGCCGTCTGTGGCATTTTAATGCCTCATATAAAGCACGTGGGGAGCCTTGATTAATGAGGTGTCAAAAGGTCTGCAATGACCGGTGAATTTTATTACAAAGAGCCGACATAATCAAATACTTTCCGCGCGTGCTGACCTGAAGTCACGCGCTGCAGTTAAAAGTCCCGGGTTGAATTTGGAATGCTCAGTTTCAATGATCCTAAGCCAAAACGATGTCGTTATTGAAATTTTTCACTCAAACTTCGAAAAGTAAAAAGCTCAAATCATGTCTCAGAAACCGCATGCTGGAGGAAACCAGGGCTGGCGATCTAGAAAATCCAGGAGGGCTATTAATAGCCCTCCTAGATATGCCTAGGAGGGCTATAGCCCTCCTCAACTTTTAAAGTTATGATTTATTTTATCTGAGTTACTACTGCCGTTAGTTTGTCTATTTTTGATGTTGTATAACTCCATCTAAATACAAAAAAAAATTATGTGGAAACAAAGTGTCCACAGAGTTGTGAATGTCAAAATCCCCCACAGTAATTATGGTATGGTGAATATTTAACTATGTTTTATATGTTATGATAATTTATATGAACAAGAAACAAAATGTAAGTGTAAGAGTGTTTGTACTCAACAATTTGTCAGTCGGTGTCCAACCCATGCAACGGAATTGGGTGAGTTTGTCCATGTTAAAAGCATTCTCCATGAAAGTGTAATTTTACATAAAATACACAATCAAGAACAATATTAAATCCAGTATATTTGCACTTGAATATTGACTGCTTTTTCTCTCAATGTAATCCATATTCCATTGCCGATCGCAGACTGCTGCTTGCAGCAGTCAAGTCGCTATCTATAGATAACTGGGTGTTTGCAATTGGGGACATAGAAATAGTTTCTGAACTTTAATAATTGAATAACAGTGTAAACTAGAATACGTGGATACATTTAGCTAATTATATTAAAATATTGTCAATCGAAGCGATAAAAGACGGCTGCAAGCTAAATACAATTTTCACTGATAGGAACCGGAAACGGAACGAAAGGTTGAACTTAATTGGGACAGTGACATTTGGTTCTCACTATCCACAAACATGTGTTCATTTTATCCAGTGAAATATATTGTAAGCTCAATCTTATGAAGAGAAATAATTTATTTTGGTCATAAAATGTGTGAGAATCGATCAAAAGATCAGATTTACGAAACCGTTCGTTCCGGAATTTACTGATTCCGCTATAATTCCCATTTGACATTACCGCCAGGTCACGCATGCGCACAGTCCACACACTGTACAATATAATTACGATTTCGATGCAGTATTTTACTCATTAAACACAATAAAATAACTAAATAATAAATGTCCTATCGTAGACGAGGCGGGCTACAAAAAGCCCGCCTTGGAAAATTCTAGGCGGGCTGTAGGCGGGCAGCCCGCCAGCCCGCCTTGAGATTTCCAGGCCTGGGAAACGTTAGACGCGGTCATGCGTATAGTAATTGAAGGACCGCCCCCTTCCACGGCGCGGTTAAACTGTGAGCAGACGGAAAGAATAGGCGATTAAAAGTCCATTCCATGAAAGTGTGACGTAACAGAAGTTGTATAAACATTGTAAATATACGTCACTGTGTATAGAAAAAAGAAGGAAATCACGTGGGAAATATGACATGACGCGATTAGTACTCAGGCGATGATTGGCACGTGTTCGTGTGACGTTGTTGTTAGTTATCTCCCAGACAGCCTTTGATATAATGCCGCCGTTTCAGTTTACTGTACCGGATTAACTTGTTAAATAATTGGATTTATATAAAGAATATGCAGAGGATATATATACTTATACCGGGTGAGTTACACTGACTTTCAAATTATGTTCGCCCAAATTTTAAATATGAAATGTCCCTATATTATGATAATTTGTCAGAGACCTTGTGGTGTATTTTACACCTGAAATGCAAGGAAAACGCGTTTGCGGGCGCTAATAATCCAAATTTTCTTCCCATTGGGCAAACCATGGTCGCCCAATCGAACCGATGACCCTCCCGCCCGGGACTATTTTGGGGATTGGCACATCCCTGAACATGTTAGGAACAATATCCCAGAGTTTCAAATCTCTACATTTAAAACTGTAGGATGAGTTGATTACACCATGAAGGTACCCAATATTATCCAAAAGGCAAAAATGTTCCAAATTTTCTAAGTCGAAAACCCCCCAAAAATATGGAAAAAATTATATTTTTGATTAGCTATATAGATGTTGCAAATCACCAACATGTTAGGAACAATATCCCAGAGTTTCAAATATCTACATTTAAAACTGTAGGAGGAGTTGATTACACCATGAAGGTACCCAATCTCATCCAAAAGGCAAAAATATTCCAAATTTTCTAAGTCGAAAACCCTCCTAAATATATGGAAAAAATTATATTTTTGATTAGCTATATAGATGTTGCAAATCACCAACATGTTAGGAACAATATCCCAGAGTTTCAAATCTCTACATTTAAAACTGTAGGAGGAGTTGATTACACCATGAAGGTACCCAATCTCGGACGGACGGACGCACGGACGGACGGGTGCACGGACAGACGGACGGACGGACGGACGAGGGTCATTTCTATAGTCCTCCGACGGAAACGTCGGGGGACAAAAATAAAATAAAATGAAAAGCCTACCGCCCGCCCCTATTTTTTCTGGGCTCGTTACGGGAAACACGCATTCAATTTGTTTTGGCCTCAGGAAAGATTGCGCAGAGGATTAGTTTTATTGGGAAATCACTCGACTCACACAGAAACCACCAATCCATAGACAACCTTGCCCATATCAGAAATTGCCAAATCAAGTTTCCTTCCCTTAGACCAAGTCTTCTCAGTCCACAACAGCATGGGATAATGGATTGATGCTGTTTCGGACCGAGTCCCATCACGTTACTCTTCTATAACCACCTTTACATCCAGAATCGTGGGTGGGGAGTTATACTGCTTGTATGTCTTCGGATTAAGTCAAATGGAAGCTTTGCGTATATGAACATATATGGCATCCTTTCCCATACATGATGATTTCAAACATGCGTATATCAGAGTTCCGTTGAATGTCAAAGCAACGAGATTTATAAGTAAACAAAGCGTTGTATTCAAGAGAATTTTGATTTGTCCCGTATCAGAAAATGCATGTAAGCAATATATTAAATAATCGTATCATGACTCTACCTTTTTCTATCACAGTAAATGATATATCATTCTGAAGACAGATTAAACACGAACATGTCTGATGATTAATCACATTCAGGGGTTCATGTGAATCCCCGTGCTCCATGTGTATATGTAGTATGTCTTTTGAATGAAAGTCCATTATAGAAGAGTAAAGAGATAGGACTCGATCTAAACAAGCATCAACCCAATGGATATCCCAAGCTGTTGTGAACCGAGAAGCCTTGGTCTACCTTCCCTGTTCATGGATCAAAATCCATGCTATTGGGAATTCTAACCACCTTCGGCATCGCAGGATGGCTTAATGTGCTTTTCACCTTACAAACTGAGCCACTAGGATGGGTCGTCAATCTAAAAGCAAGATTAGCCAAACAAGGCCTTTAACATGTTCATTGCCAGCACCCAAACAATTACATGCAAAAAGTATGAGATAACTTGTAGTTGTCAGTGAAGGTGTTAACCCTTCTATACTAAATACTCATTAAAGGTATACTCAATCCGATCAGAGGGTCCTATATTACTATTTCTTTGGCTTTGGGGTTAAAAAATATTTGATTCGAGCCGAGGAACCCACCCATCAAAGCTCAGAGTGATTAGATATCGATTTTTGAAATCTATTAATTTTTGGATATGTAGCCCACAAGTTGGCAGAACACGTGATCAAAACGGACAAATTGCGGGTGTAAGATGGATAACTCTAAAATCAAGTGGTTATTATTGTTAATAGTAAGCACTTGATTTTGGAGTTATCCATCTTACACCCACAATTTGTCCGTTTGATCACGTGTTCTGCCAACTTGTGGGCTACCTATCCGAAAATTAATAGATTTCAAAAATCGATATCTAATCACTCTGAGCTTTGATGGGTGGGTTCCTCGACTCGAATCAAATATTTTTTACCCCCAAAGCCAAAGAAATAGTAATATAGGACCCTCTGATCGCATTGAGTACCTTTAACAAGTAGTTCCCTGCTGAAATATTCAGATAATAAGTTCAACAAATGACCATAGGTTGTTTGTTGAACTTATTATCTGAACATTTCCCACCAAAAATATGAATCCTTCGGAACTTGTATTATCTTTTCGTAATAATGTTGTCTGCTCATTTCATGAACACCCCTCCAAATGAATAATAGACCATTCCAATATCTAATTTTATATCTGGATGCAAGAATCTATTTAGTAGAGAAAGGTTCAATTTAAAATCAATTAAAAGTGAAGTACCCAGCATAAAACTGCCTGACCATATCCTTCCACTCCGCTGGGAATCCAATCTTGAATGAGGATACCATGGAGGCAGAAAAACCTGTAAAAAAACAAAATTCTACACATTGAATCAGAGCCACAATATTCATACAAATGTATGATAGAACTGAGATGTATGATGTGAAAGGCCTACCCCTTTAACATGGTAAGCAATCATGTGGTTTCAAGTTCAGTCAAGTTGAAAAAAAAAGGAAGATTAAAACAAATATACCCCCCCCACCTAAAAAATCAAGAGTACCACCACAGTGGCATAATATGCCCAATGGCTTGTTTCCTATTGCATTTCTGAAAGATTCCATAACTTGGATTTATCAGCTGAAAACTAATAAAATTAAAAAACAAAAAAGTCAAAAAATCTGGTGAGAGTCATTGGACAAATCACAGATTCAAACACAGCTTGTATTTTGAACCAACTCAGCCGCATACCAAGGTTGGCAGTGATCAACCAACCCTAACTGCAGTTTATATCAGCAGGAAAAACATGAAAACCTGAATTTCAAAGTTGAAAAAAGGGTTGTAACTCTGGTAAAATTAAGAAGAGAGATCCGAAAATATTATTTTAAAAATTATAATACATTTTTCCTTAAAGAAAGCCTGAACACTGAACTATATGGATATATGTCCTGCGTTTGTAAACCATAGTAGAAAAGGGGTTAACTTTTTGGTCGCCTACGATCACTCACGGTCTTCAGTGGCTTGCCTCGGAATCAGTCCC
This sequence comes from Siphonodentalium dalli, assembly GCA_032622095.1. Taxonomy (NCBI): domain Eukaryota; kingdom Metazoa; phylum Mollusca; class Scaphopoda; order Gadilida; family Siphonodentaliidae; genus Siphonodentalium; species Siphonodentalium dalli. Next base: position 237,023,012 of record CP136064.1, read on the forward strand.
AATATAACCGATTGAATCTCGTCAGTTTATTTTCAACTCAATCAGGAGATTGGCGAGTTGCGGGGTTGGGAATGGCACCGCCATGGGAGGGCCCTATGATAGTTCAGTGTTCAGGCTTTCTTTAAGGAAAAATGTATTATAATTTTTAAAATAATATTTTTCCGCCAAAGGAAGCCCTAACACTGAACTATATGGATTAGAATGCAAGCCCAGGAGGAGGCACGAGCAATAAAGTTAATAGCGAAATTTTGAGTAAAGGTACTCTTCTAAAACAGATTGTACCATATATGAACACTTTAATGAATCTGTTAGGATTATTTACGTGAAATAACTCATATAGTTAGAGTGCTATATTGCTCAAATGTGTACCGCCCCCCTTGTTTTGAAACAAACATCCCATGAGGTGCCATCCAATGCATAGTTGCGAGCGAACCGATCAAGTATAACGGAAGAAGAAACTCTTCGTTCTTCTCTGTGTCATCTTCTTCAGCTGTCTGTTCTAAGTCCCACCCGTCAAGGTCCCATGATGCAGGATCATGAAGGAAGGAGACTAACTCACTCTCCGCCTTAGCGACAGAACGACCTGCACAGACGGAGGCCCACTCCGACGATGGCGAGAACCAAAGTTAACTAACTGCTATTCGCCAAAGAAAAAGCCAGAGAACCTGATGCCAAATTTGTGGCACAGGGATTGAGTTGAGAACCCATTAGGCCAAACAGGTTGTACAATGATAATGGAGTCAAGCCATCTGAACAGAGGGAGCCCCCACCACCACATCTTGCAAGGTGGTCATGCCCCCTGTCGTTCTTCTTAGAACAGTTTCCTTGTTTTTCTTCTACTGATCACATGTCTCTGAGGTACCTATGCATCACAAGATATCCGATAGAAACCCTGTGATACAAATCTTACGCGTATATAAATATATAAAATGATATAAAATATATATATCAAGGTGATATATAAGTCAGCAATGAGATCATTTCAGAAGGCCCTTTGGCTCTTTGACAACTGAAATCAGTTCAAATGATGTACAATGTAATCAGATGATAAACACGGGTAAATTGTCACCATACGGAATATTCAGTTCTGAGCCTCTGCCCAGAACATCTGTCACTTGCCCCCCCCAAACATGCAGCAGAACGACCTAGGTGTGTGATAGGTATGTTAGTGTGAGGCATGCAGCAAACTAGGGGAAGACCCGCTCTAAAATGGCTCGCTGATGAAGGAAACAAATGAAATTATCATCCTCCTAGTAAAGGACACACATCCCTTTATAATGTTGTTACTTATTGAATTTTAAGAGCCATGATAGAGAGGAGCTCCCCCGACCTAAGTGGTCCTGTTGAAGGCATGTTTAAGGAAAATAGGACAAATCCAGCATAGACCGAAGCGAGCAGAGTTGTCAGCATGGCTGCAGGCCCTTATGATTGGGCGGCTGGTGCCATGTGGTTGGGATCCCCTCATATGGGTGGGTCCCTGCCTGCAAGGAAAGGTCTGATGGCTAGTCAATGAGCTTCCTCGAAAGCTGAGCTGGACAGCGCAAACGTCTTTGCCTGTTTTATTGTCGAATGTTGATAGGACAAATCCGGCATATACCGAAGCGCGCAGAGTTGGCAGCATGGTTTCAGGCCCTTATGATCGGGTGTCTGGTGCCATGGGGTTGGGATCCACTCTGACTGGGTGGTCCCCTGCCTGCAAGGAAAGGTCTATAACGCTAGTCAATGAGCTTCCTCGAAAGCTGAGCTGGACAGTGCAAACGTCTTTGCCCGTGTTATTGTCTATTGTCTATAGGACAAATCCAGCATAGACCGAAGCGTGCAGTGCCCTGTTAATTTTATTACCATGTGCCAGATAATCAAATTCATATTGGTAATAGGAGTATGAAGAGCCATGAGATGTACTCTGTCGGCCAGGCCATTGGCAGGGTCGTTGTGGCACGTGACAAGAGAAATGCTTTCCATGTAAATGTGCTTCATTCATGTGTGAAGTCTATTGACCAGTGCGTCAGTCGCGGGTCGTGTACCTTACCTATGAAATGTATATCACAGGTAAGATAGATCGAGTTCTCGATGCATTTTGAAGACGGTGGTACGAGTGCGCAGGGCGTGCCAGGAGGGCTTGAGAGTTCATAGTTCAGTAGGAAGAAGCCTATAGATGAGATAATCCGTGGATAGGAAATCACGATCCGCAGCTTCTGCCTTACCGATGCCAGACTGTGACGACCGAAAAGACCCACAGTCTGACGTATTGTGCGCAGACGGGTCGTCATCGAAAGCCTCAGAAGCCTTGGGGTGTAAGGATAGCATGTCGCTCCCTGCCCTAGCGTCGGAACGACCTGCAATGTCCATAATGGACGACAAAACACTAGAGAGAGGCCCATTCCGGCGATGGCTCAATCGAGGTGTAAATACCTCCCATGGAATTTTAAGCTACGGCCAACTGCTTGAGCAAAAGGCTGATAAACTGAGTTCCAATTTTGGAGTCCAGTGTCGAAATGAAGAATCCCATAGCCAAAACTGGTTTCTTCTGATAACCGGAAGGAGGTGGAGCCATCGGACCGGGGTGAGCCCCCCCAAATTGCAGGTGGTCCCGACCAAGCTGAATGTCCTGTCCAAGCAGAACGATAGGTAGAGGCCATTGCAGCAGAAACCCCAAGACGGCTGAGAGGCAGGCAAGGCCGTGTCTTTATATAGAGCGTGACCAGGGGGACCGGGCTTGCTACCGAATGGGTAGGGCCACTGCCCTATGCCGAAGTCCCCGTAGGCCGCCCAGCCGGTGTCGTTACGTTCGCACGCGATTTGGCAACTTCAGCACACAGAACCGCTCGCGCCGGTGTGGGACCAAATGTTCTGGGGGGTCCCAAGTACCCCGGCATCGCTACCGGTCGCCTCCCCACTAATTGATTGAATGCCGAGGCATAATCGGGGGGAGCGTGAACTGTTCCTGCCCGAGAAGAGATCCGACCGAGAAATACTAGCCGGGAAGGATCCAGAGATGGTGCAAATAAAGGCTCTATATCATACTAGTAGACTATCTCATCTGATTTTCATGTTTTAGTTGTTGAATTATAGAAAAATTCGTTGAAATAAGGGAAAACCAACTTGAATAATTACTATCCCCAGGGGCGCTTTGAGCGCCCAAACCTGTAACAGGTAGAAAAACATCCCTGGATCCTTCTCAGAAATTTACAAGCCCACCGGTTCAGACCGGCTTGCTGAACCGGCTGGTGTATAATCGCAGCTTTTGTTCATTATATACAAGGTAGCTATTAATCGACATACATCTAGGACATGGCTGAGATTTATTCGTAGCACTACGGTACTACTGTCATATGAAGTTATTGTTATGCATGTGACATTGATAAACCAAGATCTAATCAACTGTGTAGATTGTAATCAACTTCAAGGTCAAACGTGATTAACACATCTGGATCATTTGTATTGAAACATAAAACGACATAGTATTATGTGAAAGCACGTTGTTCATAACATGACGAGAGATAGCGTCAGTAGCGATGGAATTATTGCTAAATAAATTTCCACGCATTAAAACGTCAAAATAATTCCCACGAAATTAGGATACTTCCGGCGGCGAATCACGTGGCATTTTTGATATCTGACAAATTCTATCATACCTTATAGGTGCTATAATAATTCCATAGATGTATTTCTCACAATAATCTGTGCGCCTCGTAAGGCCTCGAAATGGCGGCTAATTATGGTGAAATGTTGATTTTCATATTCGATAAGTTCGCCGCCTGTTTGAAAACACGAACAATTATATGTTTGAAGCGAAACGGTCCGTGAATTCAAAATGATAATTATAAAAACGAACGCGTAGGCGACCAGTAATTATTGTATCGATAAATTGAATTTGTCGCTATTGTTAAACGACAAAATTCGGAAAAATACTCCCTTAGACTTCCGTTCGGTTTGGTAGCAGAAAATAAACTGACGAGATTCAATCGGTTATATTGGGACTGCGCATGCGTGACTGATTCCGAGGCAAGCCACTGAAGACCGTGAGTGATCGTAGGCGACCAAAAAGTTAACCCCTTTTCTACTATGGTTTACAAACGCAGGACATATATCCATATAGTTCAGTGTGAGGGCTTCCTTTGGCGGAAAAATCAAACTTGAAACCTGTACTTTATGGTTTCAAACATGGATTCCATAATTCCATTCCATTATTATTAAAGGTACTCAATCCGATTCGAAGGTCCCCATATCCAGGGTTTCCGCTACTACAGCAGGCCGGCCGTCCAGCGGCCTCATTCCCATTCCCAACATTGGTCACAAAATAGCAACAGACCAATTCAGCCCCCTTTTTACTCAGGACGAGCGATCACCGACACTGATGATTAACAGATTGCAAGGATCCTACACTTGGTGCCTGAATAAGACATTATTAATACTGCGGTCCGCGGACCACGTGCACTGTTGTCTGCATCATCCTGGGTAACGCTTTGTTGGCTAATGTTTAGTAGTAATCAGCCGCTCTCATTTTAATTTACCGTATATTTCTGTCTATATAAGTCCCAACGTTCTGACCCACTATTTTCCCTCAAAATGTGCAATATACTTCGGTAAGTCATTATGTGGGGGGGGAGCTGAATACTGAGCTACAACCATGAATGCAGGTTGAGTTTTTGCAGTCCCTGCGACGAGCAGTGCGGACTTTTTACCTCAAAACAAGGTCTGTATCAAAGAAATGTTTGATTAAAACTAAAAAAAAAATTAAAATATAAACAGTTATTATCAGTGTATTTATTCCTCATCCAACTTGAATGAATGCAAAATTATCCATTATAGCAATCAAGTATGTGGTCATCTCCGTCTGAGAAATTTGGCTTTTGGGTTTACACCAACTTGTTCTGATCGGTACTGTATAAAATACAAAGAAATCAGGCATGCAGAACGTGTGCAAAGCATGTGACATCACTGACATGAGCTCTGACGTAACACTGAGTGGGACAATGTGTCTTTCCAACCCCAGTAATTTCTTTGATGTTGGCTTTTAATATTGATACTGATATAAATGTCATTGTATCAATTGTATGTGGTGCATGGTGCTTACATGCTTTTAGTTCATTAACTTGAGATCAATGAAAGACTATCTGTTTTAATTTGGTTTCTATACGGAGTTTCAATGTTCCTGATTGTGGTCTCAAATGCAAGGAAATGGATAAGTTTCAGTGATAAGTATCAAAATTTTCTCCCGACAGGGCGCTGGGTTTAAGCTTCCCAAATACGGCCACATTTCCCAACCCCTAGCGGAAACCCTGCCATATCATCAGATTCCGACAACATTTTTTTAAATGCCGCTTCAGTTATCAGAATCGATCAGTTGCCCAAAAATAATGCTAACCAGTCAACTATAGTATAAAATTGCCCAAAATGTGTTATTTATCAGTATTTTATTCAACGAAATCTGGCCGCATTGTCAAATATCTAAAACCCAAAGCCACTTGATTTTAGAGTGATCCATCTTCATCTGCAATTTAGTCCTAGACCGTTGCTCTTCGGCTTTTTGCCAGGCCGCCAAAAATAATAGTTTTCAAAAATCGATATCTCACCACTCTTGAGTTTTGATGGGTGGGTTCCTTGACTCGAATCAAATATTTTTTACCCCTGAAGCCAAAGATATAGTAATTTGGGAGAGTTAATTCGGTTTATGCCTCTTTAACTAAAGTTATCATCTGATAATGAAAAAGAGCCCAAATTTCAACAAAGGGCTGTAACTCTGGTAAAAAAAAGCTCGGGCCCAAAATCAAACTTTACATGTATTTTGTGGTCATGAACCTACAGTAATGCTCTAAATAATCGACTCCTTAACCACAGCAGAATTATGGGTAACTTACAGGGTTTAGTTGGAAATATGACTTTTTGACATTCATCGGAAAGCTCTCGGTGAGAGCTTTCCGATGAATGGCAACAAGCCATATTTCCGACTAAATCCTGAAAAGTTACCCATAATTCTGCTGTGGTTAAGTAGTCGATTATTTAGAGCATTACTGTAGATATATTTAAATGTTATTCCATTTAGTCCAGTAGAACTAAAGTTATCATCCGTAAACAAAATATGAAAAGGCGGATGCACAGACCGAATACATAATACATCCTGTTTTGAAAAAGGGCTTGTAAAAAGGATTGAGTGAATTCATTATAAAGGCTCACGACACAATAACTTTATGGCAACAAGCATATAACCATGTTCAAGCCTTGAAATAGTGTGCCTGTCATTTGCAGAATGAGGTCCCCAGAGGGTGAATTTAGTGATGCTACCCCGCATAGCGGGCTAGCATCACCAAATTCACCCTCTGGGAACCTCATTCTGCTGAGTTGTAAGCAGAATGAGGTCCCCAGAGGGTGAATTTGGTGATGCTAGCCCGCTATGCGGGATAGCATCACTAAATTCACCCTCTGGGAACCTCATTCTGCAAATGACAGACACGCTATTACAAGGCTTGACCATGTTAATGCCCAAATACTCAGCCATAATCTCTGGCATTCTTTCCTAAGTATCCAATGGAAGGATTTTTCAAACATCAGTGATATCAATACTGTGGTTGTCAAATATATTTAGGTGAAAAATAATATTGTATGTAATTGAATCGTTCCTCATTAAGCAGTGTCAGGTGGTTACCTTCAGATAAGGTGTCTTTATCTTGAATATTTCCAACCAGTCTGTACCTTGAACCTGTATTTGTCTCTACAAGAGAGGGCTCAATCCTCCTTACAATCATGCCAGTATGCCAGAATTCTTTGTCGTTTACTCTATAAAAGATGTAAAAAGAACAAAGGTGTAAAGTACATACTCATTTATAAACAGCATAAGGCCACGCAAAGTAAATTTCACATTTCTCTGGCCGACGCGCATGGTCTCGAAACCCTGCATGTCCAACCTTTTTTTGTTTGTGTTTGATATGTCAGAAAAAATTATATTTGCAGTATATTTTTATACAAACCGAAACCCATTTCCTTGATTCAAATTTCTGATTCATTACTGTAATTGGTAACCATGTGTTAAGGACATATTATGAACTTGTTCAGGTGTGTGAAATTGATAAGCTAGTACTCAGGCGCTATGTCAACCTGGGGAATGTAGCATTATACTAACATCCCCAATAATATCAAAGAAATCGACCATACCACTCCATCGAAAACATCGTCTGAACTACGCCCAATTGTAAATATTTACATCTGGATTAATGACCCAACTATCGGCGATAATCTAACACAAATGATTTCGCCATCGAGAGTCATTGCATTTAATTAACATACAGGAATTACGGTGTGTATCATCAATTTGGATTAATAATCGTAACATTAATGAAAGTGTCAATGACACTGTAGCTCAACTTGGAAAGGGAATAATTTAATGTGTTACTGTCGATGGAGTGATTAGGAATGAGGAAAGTTGAATGTCTAATACTAGTTTATCAACATGAAGAGATATATATATACATGTATATAAAAGTAAAATCTAAGATGGTTGCTGGCGGCTATGTTTTCCAACAATTCAAAAACATTTGATAGCTTTAGTCATGCAAAGAGTAGAATCCAGGATGGCCGCTGGCAGCCATGTTTTAATGCCGAATAACCCCAAAATGACTCGTTCCCATCTACATGTCAATGTCAAAAGTCAAGACAAATTTCATAATGATCTGACCAAAGGTACGACCTGTAGCCCATGCCAAAGGATTTAGTAATGCAAAGAGTAAAATCCAAGATGGCTGCTGGCGGCCATGTTTTTTGGCCGAATGGCCCCAAAATTACTTGTTCCCATCTACATGTCAATATTAACATCCATGACAAATTTTATGATTATCAGATGAACAGTACGACCTGTAGGCCGTGCTAATGGATTGAATTTTGAAATTCAAGATGGCCACTGGCAGCCATGTTTTGTGTCCGAATGACCCCAAAATGACTCGTTCCTATCTATATTCCAATTTCAACAGCCTGACAAATTTTATGATGATCAGACTAAAGGTACGACCTGTAGCCTGTGCTAAAGAATTTAGTCATACAAAGAGTAAAATCCAAGATGGCTGCTGGTGGCCATGTTTTTTGGCCGAATGACCCCAAAATTACTCGTTCCCATTTAGATGTCATTGTTAACATCCATGACAAATTTCATGATGATCAGACGAACAGTACGACCTGTAGTCCGTGCTAATGGATTGAATTTTGAAATCAAAGATGGCCGCTGGTGGCCATGTTTTTTGTCCGAATGACCCCAAAATGACTCGTTCCCATCTACATTCCAATTTCAACAGCCATGAAAAATTTCATGATGATCAGAATAAAGGTACGACATGTAGCCCGTGCTAAAGGAAATTGTTGACGAATCACGCACACACACACACACACACGCACAACGGATACCAAGCCATGGCAATAGCTCAAACTTTACAAAGTAAAGTTGAGCTAACAAATAACTACTTTGAGCAAGATTATTCTCAATTTATATTTGATCACCCTATTCACATCACTTTAAACACGTGATGTATTGCACCTGCAAATTGAAAATGTGTCAGTGATACTTTTTGGGTGATTATTGGATTATAGGCATCTGTTTGGGAAATAATGGTTGTCGGCAACTGAAATTAAAACCAGAGCTAACTGATGCAGAGGTGAAATGCTTCCTTGTAGTATGCCCCAGAAATAAACAAGAGCATTGCTAGGGCATGACAAATTACGCCGTGGTAATTTCAACAATGGGCCAGGTGAAAATTGGTAGGCTAAACCCAAATTCGAACTTGACCTGTATTTTGGGCTAGTAAATTCACATACCAAATTTCATTCCATTCAGTTCAGACTTACCAAAGTTATCATCTGGAAACAAAAAAAAGCAAATGGACAGACAGACGGATGGATGGATGGACCAATAACATAATATGTCACGTTTTTTTTTAAAACAGGCATATAAAAAATAAATTAAAAACCATGTGCACGCATGATTTAAAAAACATTTTGGCCTCAGAAATGGAAAATTGACTTTGGTTAGCCTTACATCGCAGCAAATATCGGCAAACAGATTTTCCGTTTGCCTCTCGTTCCCGCAAATCGAAACCTATTTTCCATTCTCCGGAAATTATACAGAGTTTAGTATCAACCTTCAAAAGAATTGTCCATTATGTCAGTGTGATAAACTATTTCCAGATAAATCATCATGGAAAGTTAAGGGGACCTTGGTATACACTGTAATAAATGCAATGCTTCGACTCTGAAATCAATCAACCAATTGTGAGACATTGACAAGTGTTTTTTAACTTATATAAAAGTTTTTCAGAAAAAACTTCAAGGGGGGGGGGGGGGGGGGGGGGGGCGGTAAAACAGAGTTGAGGAAACCGCAACACCAAATAGTTGATTTTTGGTCTAAGGATGTGGTATTCCTGGGAAACAAAAATCATGCATGGATCAGCCTAACAATGTAATGTTAACATACTAACACTTGTTGTTCCACATTCTTGGTTAACATGTGATAAATAAATGACAGAAGCTTCTAGTGAAAGGTGTCAGATAAAATTATCTTATACACATGAATCAATATAAAATGTTCTTTAAAGATACTGATGGCCTTCGCGATGGGTATTGCTGTTAAAATAGTCAAATCCGTTAAAACTGCCATAAACAGAAGGAATATTCAAATATTGACAAATATTGTTCTTATACCAATCATAAATATCATGGAATAGTATGTTATTGTCAAGATTGCACGCCGTGTTAGTAAACACAAGCCAAATTATGTTACAGATAATAAAGAGTGTGTGATAAGCAAAACACTCAACACCGGGGGAGACCCTACTCATTGAACTTTGGTTAAACTGCCACCAAGTTGTTTACAACATACTGGTATAGCACTCACTAATCCTCGCCACTCATAATTTCAGTGTTGAATGGCTCCCTGTGAATCACTCTCCTAAAAGAATAGCCACTGTGTTGTGTGTTTTACTTATTGCTCACTATTTATGTGCTGAATATAAAAAAAATGCTCGGCTCACACAAAGTGTGTTTTGTGGATAATATTGCATTCATACTATCATTATCCGATATTATTACTAGATTCTTGAGGAAACTTTTATAATTTGGTAACAATTATTTCTAAATTATAACCTACATGTATAACGAAGACCATCCATGCCTTTAAATAAAATGACAGTCCATTTGAGTATATATTATATCACCTTCTTTTACCCTCCAGCATAATCCCACAGAACTTCCAAATAGGTTTCAATATCCACAAATGTAAGTCAGCCTCAGGTTTACCAGACTGTCCATCACCTGAAACAGAAGTTTGACTCAGTAAATTCACAAAGAATTTATTAGATGACTTTCACAATTTTACATTAGCTCCAACTAAGATGCTATAACTACATGTAATCTGTCAATTAAATTTATACTCAGAACAACACGGGTGTTTTAATGGGTTGTTGATACAGCATGAATGTTAGCAGCCTCAAGTTCTATCCTTCCGCTCTTGGCACAAGTGCCGTATCAACAAGCTGATTAACACATGTGTTGTTGTGTGTTTATTACATGACACCCATCATAGAATCAGGTGCATTAAAAATTACAGGGTTACAAGGTTTATTTAGGCACATGCAGGGCTTGTTTTGTCATGTGTGGTGATGTGTTTATTTTATAGTAATGGTTTCATGGTTGAGGCGAATGTCATATACGTCATTTGACGTCAATGAGATGAGCACATGGATTTGTAATTATCGAACAGCAATAACACTATAGATACATCTAGGAAGAAGTTCAACAGCGCGTAATAAATGAAGTTATACTCATAAAGATAAATAAGACAAACCTCCATAAAACGCTATACGGTTGTTGTATTAAATACGTCTTCAAACTTAAAGATGGTGTATCTATTCTGGGCAACAATTACAACATCATTTTTATAAAACCCAATTTCAAGACTACAAAAACATTTTCCTGAAAGCAAACACAACTGAAGATTGGGTATATTATTTATCAGTATTAACCCTTTACCCAACAGAACGGCCCTGTGCCAATGCATTCTCTTATATATGCGAGTCGACCATAGGTCGCCTCGCATATATAAGAGAATGCATTGGCTTAACACATTAAAAATTATAAAATTGTTAAAGAATGTAAGAAAAAATGGTAAAAAGTGTTAAAAAAGTGTTTTTTTTAGGCCAATGCATTCTCTTATATATGCGAGGCGACCTATGGTCGACTCGCATATATAAGAGAATGCATTGGCACAGGGCATAACTGTAACTATCACAATGTGGTCAAGGAGCCGGTTCCAATGATATCCATATTTGTATGGTTCTATTGAGACAGACCAAAGATATTTTAGGCTGTTGAAGCTTCATTTGGCCGGTTTTGGCCGGTTTGTTGGGTAAAGGGTTAAAGGCATAATAAAATGGATCTGAATCAAAATGGCAATTTGCCTTGATGGACAATGCTAACAAGATAAATTTGTCATCTTGCTTCGCTCCGAATGCGTCTGATATTTCTGTTCTAAAAATAGCTGTAAGGCTGTCCTGAAAGGTTGTATGCAATATTCAATTACTGGTTCGTTTGTTGAAATTAATATCTGAACATTTCCGAGCAATGAATATGTCAATATGAATCACTCTGCTCTTGTATTATCTATTTTGCTGGCACCTGTCATCTGCTTTTATTACCTTAACACCCCTCCAAATAAATAACAGATCATTCCAATGTACCGGTATACTTTTATAACTGGATGGGAGAATCCATTTAGTATATATAGTAAGGGTTAACTACAGTAATGCCCTAAATAATCGACTCCTTAACCACAGCAGAATTATGGATAATTTTTCAGGATTTAGACGCAAATATGGCTTCTTGCCATTCATCGGAAAGCTCTCACTGAGAGTTTTCCGATGAATGGCAACAAGCCATATTTCCGACTAAATCCTGAAGAAATACCCATAATTCTGTTGTGGTTAAGGAGTCGATTATTTAGGGCATTACTGTAGGGTTATAGGTAATTAGAATCCACTGACCTCTTGCATTGTTTTCTTTATCATCAACATCACTGTGAATTGATGAAGAATGGATGTTATCTGATTGCCTCGCTAAGGCATTCAAATCTATTATCGGAATATGTTCACTAAAGTTGGATTCCGCATCACTTCTGCTATGATTGAGAGGTACGAGTGACCTCCCTTTACTTGATTTGTTCAGCGATCCATGGCTGATATTCAAGTGAGGTCTTCCATTGCATGGGGTAGCTGAACTTAATTTGTTTAGCGAGCCATGGCTGCTATTCAAGAGAGGTCTTCCATTAAATGTGGTAGCTGAAGCAAGCCTAAGACTTCCCAGATCTTCCAACTTTGACTTTTCCTGCTGGTGCACCTGGAAATTAAGTTCAAACAGCTACAGTAGCAGAAAGCCTTGAAATAGAGTGTCTGTCATTTGCAGAATGAGGACCCTAAAGGGTGAATTTAGTGACACTATCCCACATGGCGAGCTAGCATCACCAATTTAACCATCTGAGAACCTCATTCTGCTGTGGCTTCAACTGCTATGGGAGACCTCGGATCAGATTGAAGTTCCCCGAGTTCTGCAAATTAGGGGATATAGAAAATGAACAGAAGGGGAAAAGTAAGTAAAAACATTGTTATTTTGAGGCTATAGATAATTCCCAGAAGATGAGGCCTAAGGAGAATGGGCTCCCCCGATGATGAATTAGTGATGCTAGCCTACGGTGAGGAGTAGCATCAATAATTTCACCCTATGGGGACCTCATTCTCCAAATAACAGACACACTATTTCTGTATTTCAAGCATGAGTGGGAGGATCATAGCGGTTGCTAGGAGACAAGCTGCTAATGAGGAATAATCCCTTTATATTAGTTTATCCAGTGCTCACTACCTCCATTGCCTACATAAAGTATGCGCAAAAACCATATGTTTAATACATCAGCGTACATGCACATGTAGGTTTATTAGGTCAAGGTAGCTTTATTAGGTTAGTACTAGTACTACTTTCATGACGTTTTTATATGCAAATTGTGCAGGTAACTAAATGACTTCATTATGGTTCAGAACGTTTTTATCATCCCTACTCTAATGCAAACAGAAAGTGTTTATTTCGTAATGAAAAATCCATATATTAAATGAACAATTTTGAGCAGAGCCTTACCCAGTAGATGCTCAAATCCCCCTCAAAGACATAAACAGTTTAAGCTATGACACTTTGAACCTTGTAGTTTCTGTTCATATACTAGTACTATAGTTGACAACTCTTCAAACTGGTGACAGTCAATGAGATCATGATGTTGCTCACACCTGCTTAACCCTTTCAGTGCCAAGTCCGATTTTTGTATAAACCCATTTTTTCTTGATCATTTTTCAATTTATTGATTATAATAAAGTGATACATTGATGGAAAGAGCTCTTAGAGCTCTTTCCATCAACATATCACATTATAATGATTATTATAATCAATAAATTTGAAAAATGATCAAGGAAATATGGGTTGATATAAAAATCGGACTTGGCACTGAAAGGGTTAAACAATGGCCCAAGCTTTATATACATCATGATGTAATTATATTCATGAAATGCACCAGCCCTATAACATGGCATTTTATTTTCTACGGCATTGTTCTAGAACTGAATGAAATTCTATATTTGCTTCTGTGGCTTTTTCTGCGGCATTGCCTTTTGCCATCACTAAATTCGAGGGATGAATGCATGCATCCATAATTAATATTAATGACAATAATTGTGATATCTTTCTAGTATAGGGAAATAGAGCAAATTTAAGTCAAAGAGAAATTTCAGAAATGATTTTACCCAAAATTTACAATGACATCGAATAGACAAATCATGTTGTTCCAGCACAACTTTCATGTTAACATGTTTCCATGACATTTATTATATAATGACATAAATAATGATGTACCTGTGCAAGTAGATTCTGTCGATAAACCTCATCTTGTAATGAAAGTGCGTCAACTGCTGAAGGCTTCGAAAAACTCATTCTGAAACATGTAATTGCAAAAATAAGATGACTCAAGAAAATACAAGGAGTTACAACACTGTAACATACTGCAAGAAGGCAGATAAAATGGGTCATATTCATCGCCAGAGTACATACATGTACATGTTTTTTTCCTGCCGAAATCATACAAGTCATCTGTACTTACGGTAGCAGTAGGTCAACAGGAGCAAACTCAAGCAAAATAAACCTGATGGCTAATGTATTCATCAAATACCATCTAATTATAGTATTAATACCGTCAGAATACTGCTCTCATTGAAATTTTCAACTGGTGCTATTTATCTGACAGTAATCTGAAAGTGACTGAAAAAACCATGTCGTACATGGAAAGGCACCATCCCGACATACCAACTTAACCTGCATTACAATTTACAAGGATTGTCAACAAGTAATATGGGGTTTTAGGTATTAATATCGAGAAAATTTTCATGCAAACCATGAAAATACTGCTAAAAAATGGCCAACCGAGACTCGGAGACTGGTTTGAATTTCTGTGTAAAAATGTTACAACATTGACCCCATCAGCCGCACTAAAAAGTGACTCTGATTGAGCTGTCCTCTTCACTCTTGAACAGGTCTGGCAAATATGAAAATTCACCAATAATACCAGTAGCTAAAGTGATGAAGTCAATCAGGCGATAGTCGTGTGCAATCTCCAATGGACCAAGACATGTCAGAATTCCTTCAGCGACCAGCTGTGACCGCAAATCTAGTAAACCTCGCCACATAGCTAACAAGAGCATGGCTAGGGTGTGACAAAATATGACTGTTAGCCATTCCGAATTGTACTACCGCAAAACACAATAACAATTGGAGCTTCCAAAGATTACCTGATATCCCTAATTTAAATAAAAAATTCAGTCAAATTCTAAGTTGAAAAATGGATGTAACTCATGTAAAGATAATTGGACAGAACCCACATTCAAACTTGTCCTGTATTTTTAGCTGGGAAATACACTTGCCAACTTTCGTTCATATCAAATACTGAATCCAAACTGGAATTATTGGTCGAAAATCAAATTTTAATGGGTGGACACCCAGACGCACTCATGGACGGCAGAAAAACGACTGTTTTTTCAAACGAGCATATTTAACGCATTGTAAATGCAACAACTGCCTTTCATTGACATTATGACTGCATTGTAAATGGCTGCGAACAACGTTAAAAAGGACACTTATTTTGAGAATATATGTACAGCTATACTAAATAATTGACCGCTTCTAACGTGGTGTCACCCTGGTAATAATGGTACCAGTACTTATTCCTGGAAATAAATTGGCATTTCCACAACTACCCCCTTTTGTGCACAAAATTTTAATATAGAAAAAGACCCCCACCCCCTACCAAATTTGGCGACCAATGTAGCCGCTTGACGAACAATCCCACACAAATGGCCAAGGAATTAACATAGCCTATGAATTTCTTTTTTCTTTCACATTAAGCAACCGAAGATATTATACACCATTCAGCTTCCGGTATTTTTTTTATGCTGACTCGAGTTTCCCTACACAAATGCCAAGGGGCATAATTTCATGTATTTAGTTGCTTATAACCTATACGCAACCAAAAATGTGTGGATTTTTGCTTGAATATATATCAAATTGTCACAGAAAACATAATATTAATAAAAAACGTGCATTCCAGACAAGAACTACACCAATTCACCCTATATTGGGTTGTATTTAACCCCCCTGTTCCAGACATTGGGCGCAAAATAAAACTTCGTCGGAGCACCTATGTTCCACTTTAACCCCCAGCAGACACCACACCATTGGGACTCTAGCCACTTTTTGCCTGTTTTATGTCTTACATGAACACGTGCTATTTTTTAATAGAAGTCGGATGGCTGTGAAGTGTACTTGACATAAATATTTTTAAAAACAACATAAATACCAAAAAAGCGCGATTTTTGAGTCGGAAATCATTTGTTTTGGTCGCGGGAAACACACAGGGACATATAATAACGCCGATCTGACAATATAACTGGATGCCAGTAATAACTGTCTTCAAGACGCAAAAAATTCGCATTTCATTACATGGAAGGAAATGACAAATTTGTAACTTGAATTACCCCACCCCTCTCAATTTTTCGGAATCGAAACTGGGGTTCGCTGTGTCCCTTAGAATTTCCCGGTCCACTCCCAATACCAGATCGAGAATAGTCGGATCACTAAATATGCCGAGAGGCTGCTGGGCTCGTTTGTCCACTTTTCGACATTAAAGGTGCACTATCTGTTCCAAATAATTCATTTTTACAAAACACCAATTTTTTGGCATAAAATCTGAATTTTGTTGCAAAGGGTTAATTTGTCAGATTATGGGGCGCCTCGACACGCTTTGGGTCCCTAATTTTGTTCAATCTTGGATTTGATTTGATTGGTGGCCAAAATCTGTACTTCGTTGCCCTACAAGCCGATGATACCACAAAACACGATTTTTGCCTATAGGTTACAATCAACTAAATATTTCCCATAGGTGACAGTGTTAGGGTTAGGCTTGCCACGATTATTTGATTAATCGACTAACCTTCGGCAGGTGTGGTAGCCGACGGTTATTTACTTTCGTCGTCGACTAATCGCCCGAGGGGGGGGGGGGGGGGTGGGTATGGTTGTGTAACTTGTGTATTAAAGCAGTACTTTTCATTGATGTCATGCCTGGAAGTAACTGTTAACTGCGTATGCAGAACAATTCCGTTGCGGCGTCCTCTGCTACTGTGCTAGATACATTTCCGAAACGGTTGGCGGTTACGTATATAATGTAAACTATTAATTTGTTTCATTATTTCTTGCAATTCTTTATTGAAAATGTCCAGGTTATACACGGCAGTAATTGTGACTGCATCCCCGTCCCCCCAGGATCCCCCACAAAAGCTCAAATATCTCCCACTGTCTACCTACCGGTATGTCCTCGTTAACTTCATTGTAACTTTGTAAGTGCACACCTTTTGCCGCAATTTACCGATTAATGTGATGCACGTGACCTGCCGAAATACGTAGTGGCGGCTTGGTAGTCGTGATGGAGATTAGCTTTACTTCGTACAATTTTGCACAGTTACTGTCACGTCGTGTATGCAGTTTGCTCTAACTTTGCCAGAAACATCGGCAATATGGGCACTTGGCAGTACTTAATAGTAAGGGCCTGTTAAAAACTACATCGGGACGAATGACACTATGAGGGCATGAGTATTCCTTGTTCTGTACGAAATAAAACAGTGTAAAACACGGAGCATCGACAGTTTATAACTGTCTTCAAAATGGATGTAAAGAAGTCATCTTAATTTCGCATTTATCAATTGTTTACCTGGATGTAATACAGGGCGCATAATGTATATTACCGATTAATCGACTAACCGTCGATTATAGCTGGCGATTAGTCGATTATGAAAACTCATAGTCGTGGCAACCATAGTTTGGGTTAAGCCATCCCGATGATTCATTACCCTACTGAGCCAAACTTTAAATACTTTTGCGTGTAGAACTCCATGTCGGACATAAGTTGTCAAAAAAGAAATGGTGTCTCACCATACTTATTCCTGGAAATAAATTGGCATTTCCACAACTACCCCCTTTTGTGCACAAAATTTTAATATAGAAAAATACCCCACCCCCTACCAAATTTGGCGACTAATATAGCCGCTTGACGAACAATCCCACACAAACGGCCGAGGAATTAACATAGCCTATGAATTTCTTTTTTCTTTCACATTAAACAACCGAAGATATTATACACCATTCAGCTGCCGGTATTTTTTTTTTATGCTGACTCGAGTTTCCCTACACAAATGCTAAGGGGCATAATTTCATGTATTTAGTTGCTTATATTAACCTATAAACTCCACCCATCGCCTGGTATCAGGCCGCATTGATTGGCATTACACATGCAGGCATGAAAATAAAATGCAATGATTCTTCTTATATCTGCTGATATACATGTATGTGGACAACTGCGGTATCATAACCGCACAGTACGGTATCTCTGCCACAACATTTGACCATATTGATAGGCCTACCAATACCATGGTGGATACTATTATCACAACCCAAAGGGTTGTTTTACAGTAACATAAGCGACGCAAGTATAGTTGTGACGTCAGTAATTTCTATACCCTATCAACATGAAAAAATTATTTTTACATCCGGGCAATTCAGACCTATGGGGCCCTATGGTGGCCGCCATGTTGGAATAGAATTGTCAAATTAATAAAACAAATTTATTTTTCTTCTTCGATCAGCCTCCCTATAGCAACACTATTAAATTTGAAAAACAAAATCAACCTTATTCAAAATTAAATGCTTAATGTGGATTTAGCTGACGCGGGCGCATAGCATTCGGCAAACCTCACCAGATTCCATACCGTTACAATATTACGTCCCCTGGCAATGATGACGTAATTTCGTTACAAAATGGTGGCGCTCTCTTGTTTGTGAAATTTGAAATGGAATTGCTTGTTATTGCTCGTATTTTAAATGTACAACGGTATCACAGCACGTAAGCGTTGAGAACAAACGAGAAAGCACAAGCGAAGATAGCACTACGAGCCAATTACTGGAATGACTTTAGAGTCAAAGCAGTCAAAAGAAGAAGAAGAATAACAACAACATGTCATTGTCAACAACAACAACTTGTTAAAACTTAAGTTGTTTTGAAGTTGAAGTGAACTGTGTTCAAAGTGAAAATCAGTCAGTCGGAAAGAAACTCAATGACGAATCTGTGACTGAAAAAAATATGAAAATGAAGGTCACTGGAATGGAATGTGGACTGGTCTGTGCAGACTGCTCACCACGGCGATTTGACTTGTTCTGTTATTGTTCAATTTTAAGTTTGTTTTCACCTGGACTGGTTTAGTGGTTAGACTTAGAGTTTCAACTGCAAGCGGCAAATCGTTCAATCTACTAACTACTTCTCTATAAATAGTAAATTTAATTGTTAATATCTAACACTGTCATGTCAAACCTCAACTTGGGTCAAGGAAATCAGAAAATGGACATTTTAGAGCTGACTGATTTACTATACACAGTATAGTTCAGTCATGAACCGTTGAACGTAGCGCGTAGCTGGAACTTGTGGACGCAGTAATCGATGAAAGCGTTCATGTGGCTTACTAATCTAATAATATTAGGATTGTATTAGTCAATTTAGTGATTACAGATTACTAAATTTAGTTATCAACGACTTCAGCCTCACCCACTCACTGTGAATGTGACTCAGGTCAAAATACAATTCTAGCCATCTACAGTCGACAGACTCGACACACAGATGTAACAAACATGTGAAGCCCAGTGAATTGGTGACTAACAAAGTGAGTCATTTATCTTCTTGTTGAGTGAAGGAAAAGAAGAACATCTCCCAATCCCACTTGGTCTCGGCACAGTGCATAGTTCATGCAGTGACTGGTGAGAGGATATACTTCCGGGCCAACTTTCCATCTGTGTGTATGAATTCTGTTTCCTGTGATGGACACATCAAGTTAAATTTAATAATTATATTGCACGGTGATTTATAGTTTTAGCATTCTCACATATTAAATAATTCATGATTTTAACACTGTGTTCTCGATTTAAACCTTAAGCATAAAGCGGGAGCTTGATCAGCATGGCTAGCATATATATATTAACTAGTGGCTATTTGTGGAAAAATTATTAAATATAGCCCTGCGTACTTGCTATTGTCGACTTGACACATTGGGATTGGAATAATATGCATGCTAAACATAATAATTCCAGACCAACTTAGTTGAACTGTCACGACCTTCTAGTTATACATGTACATGACTAATGTAGTAATGAGGCAATCATATATGTTTAATCTAGTAGCATTTTATCAGACCATGCCATGAACATCTATGTATCTATGCCTGTCAAGAATAATGCCATTCCTCCCGGGCAATTATTAAAATGTTCATATACTATCAGATGCCTATTAACCAATAGTGTGCCGCATGATTAGTAATTTTAGATAAAATTCTCAACGATCATTAAGTTTTTTGGCAAAGAGACATATATAGAATTAAATTGAAATAGAATTAAATAGAATTAAATTTCCATCAATATTGTTAATTTCAGTCTAGGTCTCCGCTATCACTATTGTTGACCATCACAATGATTAGACATCTGAGAGTACGATAAAAGCTCACAAAAGTCACGAACAAGCATGCAATCTCGAGCTGGGACCACCCTTAATACTTGTTTCTTATCATCTACTTCACAGAAGGGGTCACCCCTAAGTAGTAACCATATAGGAAATGTACCAAACATATCACTATTGCACAATGACATCAGTTTGTTTGATCTAAAATATTTATCCAGTCCAGCCCCAAAACAATAGTCATTTGGCAAATTATCTCATTCATTTTTGAAGTGCCTATCATCTACTGAAGTTGGATCCTACCACAGGCCATAAATTATGTCTCATTGAGTCATTGTGCCCCATCCACATAACCCGTTTTCATAAAAATGTATTCAGTATTATATGTAAATTTATCCAATAAAGATATTTTTCCCTTAAAGGTCCTCAATCCGAATCAATAGTCCCCATATCATCAGATTCCAACAACAAAGACGATTTTTTGAAATGCCGCTTCAGTTGACAGAATCGATTAATTGCTCAAAAAAAAACTGCAGTCAATTATAGCATAAAATTGACAAAAACTTGTAATTTATCAACTTTTTGCTCAACGAATATTGCCGATTTGTCAAACATCTGACACACACACAAAAAAACAGTTGATTTTAGAATTATCCATCTTCATCTGCAATTTGGTCAGAAAAAGTATTCTCGTCTGCTGTTTGCTGGGCCACTAAAAAATTTAAATGATAGATTTTAAAAATCGGTATCTGATCACTATGAGCTTTGATGTTGTGGGTTCCTCGACTTGAATCAAATATTTTTCACCTCCGAAGTCAAGGAAATAATAATCTGCGAGGGTTAATTTGGATTGAGTACCTTTAAAATTGCAAAAATTAAATTAAAATAATTTTGCCTTGAAAATTGGTCGCTTGGCCAGATTCAACCTTCACCTGATGATTGCATTTTGAAGAAATATAGTAAAATGTGCTATATGGCTAATATCGCTTGACTGGCGCCATGGTCTGGAAATTAGAGAAATGTTAGAGGCAATATCTCACTCTGACCCATGTCTAACTGTGGCCCACATTCCTCTATATCTGGTGCTGCAACATATTCTCGTGCAAATAGGTTTATTTGTACCTGAATATTCACATATGTTCATATTTTTTTTATTCATTTAAATCAAAATTTAGAAAAACTAACGCCATTATACACTCTGCCAGGGCACCCTGAGTCACCACACCAAATTTCGTTGAAATCTGGGCACAAAAATTAACAAAGACATGTTGGTCTCAACTTTACTCCAGTCTTATATATGTATATATAAACAGTCCCATGAAACATGTATACATTTATTGATGGACGTGTCATGGGCTCTTCATACAGGATCGCGTTCATTATTTCGAAGGTTCCATATTCGCTATTCCAAAGGTTCTTATTCAGACATCGAAGGTTCGCTATTCTGAAGGTTTGCTATTCTGGGCGTATTTAACCAGAAAAGATGGACAACTCTAATACCAAGTAGTTATTATTACCACGATTTTACAGTTATCCATCTTTATCTGGAAGACCGCCCATTTGACCTCGTCCTTCTGGCACGATCAGGCCCAGAAACAATAAAAATAGCAAACTGCAAAGATCGATATCTAATTACTCTGAGCTTTGATGGGTGGGTTCCTCGACACTAATCAAATATTTTTTTCCCCACCGAAACCAAGGAAGGAGTAATTTAGCAGCGTCTTATCGGATTGAGTACATGTACGGTACCTTTAAGTTATTTCCTTCATAAAAAGAGTCTTATATGATAAAGAAACCTCTCAAAAAGCTATAAAAACCTTCTGAATATCGAGGAATATAGAGAACCTTGGGAATGGCGAAACTTCGGTATAATGAACCTTGGGATTAGCGAACCTTTGGACACAGAGTGTCCTACGTACTGGCGTGATCGTATATATCCCAAGTTGGCCAGAAATACAGGCACTCCTATGAAACATACATTTTTCATTTTATAGATGAACGTACGTGTTTTTGGGTTGTCCATACGTACTGACGTAATCATATTAATTTATATATTACTAGTAGTAATACTTATTATACCCCGTTTATCAGGTCAATTACAAATTACAATGAGGATAGTGGTAATCAGGTAATACTGGTATGCATGTTTTTGTCGCATTGTAATTTGTATGAAACTTACTGGCTGGAGTGAATTTTTATTATCTAATTTCAGCTATTGTAGATATTTTCACATTTACCAGACCTGTTGAACTTGCCGTGGTTGAACTTGAAATGAAAATGAAATGAATTTTGACACTTCAAAATTTGAAACGAAAATAGGACAGCTGAAGAGTTTGCTACATCATAGTAAATGTGGATTTGACTATTTGAGGAAATTATGATCACATATAACAAATAAATGGGTTATGTATGAAGAGTGTGTAAACCAACCTGCAAATATGACATTCTGCGATTCATTCACATATCAAAATATTGAATTCGCGCGCCATTGTATGTCGTAAAATTTATCTTATATACTAAGTTTCGCAAATAGAAAAGTCAAATTATACCGAAACCATTTTGATTTATATTTGTTTTAATTATCAAATTCATCATGTTTCCATCGAATAACTGTGAGTTTACATAAAGAAAAACAGTTTACGTCTTCACAGTTACAAGTACTGTAGAAAACCATAAAATAGAGTTCTTCCCCCTCCACTACCACGAGAATGTTCAAGGCCAACCCGAAGCTTTTGTTCGTAAATCGATCCTTTTGTGTAGTTTCCTGGTCCGGGGTTGTGTGCATAAAATGTACCCTCATTTTGACTTCACATGTTGATAGCGGAATGGTTATTGATTAATTTTCTTTTGGTCAGGTGATCTATAACATCGACCATTTTTAAAGATAATTATCTATATAATCACTGGAGTCATAAATTAATTTTCATTACCATGCTGTTTGCATCGTTCATAAAGTAAATTAGTGTATTTTGAACTAATCCATGCTCAAATTCATTCATTTGTTGCATATATTATGTTGAGTATAAAAGGATTTAGTATACAGTACACCTTTAAAGACCCATTAAAGGTACTCAATCCGATCAGAGGGTCCTATATTACCATTTCTTTGGCTTTGGGGGTAACAAATATTTGATTCGAGTCGAGGAACCCACCCATCAAAGCTCAGAGTGATTATATATCGATTTTTGAAATCTATTAATTTTCGAAAATGTAGCCCATAAGTTGGCAGAACACGTGATCAAAACGGACAAATTGCGGGTGTAAGATGGATAACTCTAAATTCAAGTGGTTATTATTGTTAATAGTAAGCACTTGATTTTAGAGTTATCCATCTTACACCCGCAATTTGTCCGTTTTGATCACGTTTGTTCTGCCAACTTGTGGGCTTCATATCCGAAAATTAATATATTTCAAAAATCGATATCTAATCACTCTGAGCTTTGATGGGTGGGTTCCTCGACTCGAATCAAATATTTTTTACCCACAAAGCCAAAGAAATAGTAATATAGGACCCTCTGATCGGATTGAGTACCTTTAACCAAAATTTATTGTAACGGTTTAGATGGCTTTATTCTTTTATACCAAAAGCAGTGTTCAGACGAATCTGTTGCGTATGTAATGCTCTAAGTAATCGACTCCTTATCCACAGCAGAATTATGGGTAATTTTTCAGGATTTAGTCGGAAATATGGCTTGTTGCCATTCATCGGAAAGCTCTCGGATTCGATTACTTAGAGCATTACTGTATGTTGCATTGAAATTGGAATATAGACAATACCAATAAAGCATTCAGATGGATGAGATGCATCTCTCTCGTTGTATATGTTAACGCACACAACAGAGAGTCGTAATGCATACCTTATATGGTAATTAAGCGTGTGTGTCATGATGTTTCTTGTTTCCAATCTATAAAAGATAGCGAGGCAAAGGAAATTCAACTTGTATTTATGTCAATAAAGTTTGGGATTTGACAGGTTTGACATTATCCTAGAATTAATTTATGACAGATATATTGATTTGCAATATTGTATTTATTCCAATATCAAACTTATTAGTTGCGATCAGAAAACCTGAGTTATAATGCATGCACCCATGTGAATGGTTTTATATTACCGACATTGGATCGTGTCATTTCAGCGGACCAACTCAACACAGTCGTCTGAACGCTACTCAAGCCTGAGTTTAGTGTGTCTGTCATTTGCAGAATGAGGTCCCCAGAGGGTGAATTTAGTGATGCTATCCCACATAGCGCGCTAACATCACCAAATATACCTCATTCTGCATGGTCTCATCTGCTATGGGAGACATAGACTCAAGATTGAAGTTCCCAAATGGTGAATATTTTTATGTACACCCATTGGGAACCTTGATTATGCAATTTGTCGTCTGCCAATTTGGGGATATAGAAAAACTAAACTAAAATAGAAATAGAATCTTTCTAAACAAGTTCATATAGAAATTTGATAATAAAGAAACTTTCCAGTGAAGATAAGGCCTAAGCAGAATGAGGTCCCCAGAGTGTGAATTTAGTGATACTAGCCCACTATGCAGAATACCGTAACTAAACTCATCCTCTGGGGACCTCATTCTGCAAATGACAGGCACACTAAACTCAGACTTGACGCTACTTCGGGGACCAGCTTAGATGTTTCAAATTGGGATAAGTCAGTTCTCCCTATTTGATTTTAGGGAAGAGTTGACTATTATCAAGGAAAACTCATAATGGTTTAAGTCACCAACATCATCATTCTATGATCCAATAAGTATTATGTAATAAAATAGCCCATTTATAAAACAATTATAATGAGTAAGGACACCATTATAATAAGAAAATACAGATTATATATGCTCTAGGGACATGTGTATACTGGTAGATGAGAGCAGTCACTTCTCCCTTGGACAAAAATAATGCGAAGTGACAATTTAAGGAGAATATAGCTCCAAAGTCGCCCTCTAGGCTGGCCCTAGGCTACTTAAATGCTGATCATCAGCGGCAGCAAACCTTTTCCTGTTGTTGACTTACAAATAGATTGTTAAAGTTTTTATGTTTATCCATACCATAGTATGGTAAACATAGTTTCGTTGTCCGGATTGACCACTCGTCGTTCGTCCGTCTGTCTGTCCGTCTGTCTGTCGGTCCGTCCGTAAACACTTTACGAGTAATGCGATAACTCAAACATTTTCTAACCGATCTGAACCAAATTTTGTATATGGGTTTCTCAGCCCAAAATACAGATCGAGTTCGAATTTGGGTTTGATCCGAGTTTTGTTACAGAGTTATGGCCCTTTTTCGAATTAGAATTCACGCATTCTGCCATAACTCAAACATTTTTGTGAGTTTCACAGCCCAAAATACAGATCGAGTTCGAATATGGGTTTGATCCGATTTATTTTAAAGGAGTTATGACCCTTTTTCGAGAAAAAAATTTGAAGAAAACAAAATTTGATTTTTTTTAGATTTATTTTTAACTTTTATAATAATAATAAAAAAATGTCATTGACTCTTTCATTTGTTTTCATTTAGATATTGATGATTATGATACAAGTTGATAAAACGGTTCCCAATGTGTCCCTTTAAATATTTAGTAATGAACCCATAAATTAATAGTGTTAAGGTGCTATTACACGACCGAGCCGTTTTTGCATACAGCACCGATCCCCCATTAATGTCAAGTAGCAGTTAAATAACAGAATTCCTCATGATATCTGATAAAAAACACATGTGTAGTTCACAATATTGGAGTGTACTATATAGACTGCCACTGGTTAATAGAATGTTATTTATTTGGTGATAGACTGTATCCCACAGACCAGTTAATTATGATGGACAGTCTGTGAAAGATTTCCTGATAAAACAGTGCTTTTAAAAGTTTGCTGTATGCTGCATTGCACAGCTGAATATATAACTCTACATATGGTCTGAGGTCATTATAAATGTTATTGTATTAATAGAGATGCCAGCATCAATATAAACAATGTCTGATTTGCTGACAGCTCTGCTATAAAATTGATATTAATGGATCAGCAGTGAGGTGTCTTTATCTTGATGGGTGTTGTTGGTAGAATTTGAGATATTATCATTGTAAACTTAAATTGGACTCTCTTAACCCAAGTATTCCATGTCCAGGTCACCTTTTCACATTTAACCAAAGGCTGTTGTGGTGCAGAATTACAGATCCTGTACCAGTGCATTCTCTTATATAAATGCGAGTGACCCATAAATTCCAATAATTTGTTTTATGTACATTTGTCTATAATAGTACACAACAGTATACTCTATAATTTAATATCAAAACTCTCATTTATGATTCCGATCATAGTAATTTACTATCGCCAAGGGATGGGTTAACATCTGCCGATCGTGATCGGCCTCTCGTTAATTGTGTGAATGGTAATGCAAGCAATTATCAAGGACTACTGTCTTTGTTACTGTTATATTTGAAGTTGTGATTGCATTAACATAATAAAAAACCTTTTCCTGCCAACATTTTTGAGGCTTAGCATAAAGTTGTATATTTTCCAATTAAATTTTTCTCCATATAATGATCTCATGTTCATAGGTTCATGCAAAAGTGTCAAAAAATATCATTTAAAATTGATTACTTTTAAACACAGGAAATATAATTTCATTATATGGAGCTTCCTGGAATTTTGTGAAAACCCTATGCCAATGCATTTTCTTATATATGTAAGTCTCCCATAGGGAGCCTCACATATATAAGAGAATACATTGGCCTAACAAAATTTTATTTGACCTTTTAACCTGTTGCATTCTTTTATATATGCGAGGCTCCCTATGTGAGACTCACATATATAAGAGAATGCACTGGCACAGCCGCACAGGGTCATTAATGCTGCACCGCCACAGCTCCCATCACTAACGGGTTAAAAAGCCGTCAAAAATCTGATCAGCTGCTAGATTTACATCTCCAGAATTCTCATCCAGATTCTATCTCTATGACGACGGGCTTTCACAAGAGGAGGTAATAATTTTTTTCCAAATATGGATGCAGTTCCTGGTGTAGTAAATGTTTGTGAGAATCGTAGTATTTAGTAATATAAATAACAGGATGCGAACCAATAATCAGTAATAAATATCATTTGCTGATAAATACTAGAAGCTAATGTCCCCTAGATTGTGATGAGTATTTATATCAAGCCTCTCTACCCCCCCCCCCCCCCCCCAAACTTAAATTCGTTAAACCCTGTGCCCGAAATACTGTTGCCGACTTAGGGGTCGGTGGTTTCTACATACAATGGAGTTGTTCGCAGTTAAATTAATCCGCTGAGCTGCATTGGCAACAATGGTTAACAGTGATCAACACAATAAACCAAATCTTTCTCTCTGGTTGTCACGGTGATATTTTATAAGCTTTTTTTATACCCCCATCTCAAAGGATGGTTCATTGACATTGTACATTTTCCATCCAAGAGTCATCCCTCTGTTCTGAAAATGTTGGATTTCTGGATCATGTGGGGGGGGGGGGGGGCACGTGTGTGCCTGTCCGCTCATATATCTCAACCATGGATTATCGGATCTCAATGAAATTTGGTATGCAGGTTTGTCAACATGAGGGCTTTCAAAAGAGTGTTCATTGACGTTGTTCAAATTTTCCATTCAAGAGTTATCGCTCTTTCTGTATCTGAAAATGTTGGATTTCCGTCTGTTAGAATTGTCAAGTAATTTGTTCGTTTATCACATTTTTTTTCACTATTTGGTTTCCGACCTGCCCATATTTCAATTTTCACCGAAGGGGTATCCCAGCACCCGTGGCGCAACCTCTTGTTTTATCTATAAGCACATCGGTAAAATATTTGGCCTTTAACCCTTTCTCTTTTAAATACTCATTTATTGGTAGTTTCCTTGGGAAATGGTGAGATTATAAGTTCAACTGTTCAACTTACTATCTGAACATTTGCCTCCAATGAATAGGAATCTAACTGCACTTGTATTATCTTTTCGTCTGTCTGCTGTCTGCTTATATTTCCTGAACATCCCTCCATTCCAATATAAACTTTTATAACCGAATGGGAGAATCCATTTAGTAAAGAAAGGGTTAAAGCCACAATATTGTTTGAGCCTTTGTTATATAAATATATAGATTACGACAATTACCATATTGATATAATCTTTAGATTAAAGATGCATAATCCGAATTAGCGCTCCCAAATTACTATTTCTTTGGCTTTGGGGGGTAAAAAATATTTGATTCCAGTCGAAGAATCCACCCATCAAAGCTCAGAGTGATCAGATATAAATTTTTGAAATTTGTTATTACGCATGATGTGTACTTATTTGTGGCCTGGAAAAAAAATTAGGCGAAGGCCTCAGACAAAATTGCAGATGAAGATGGATAACTCTAAAATGAAGTGGTAATACGGCAAAATTTTGTGATAACCAAGTGCCCCTGGCACTGTATTTGGGTTGAGAAACTCACATACCAAATTTGGTTCCTATCAAATGAAAAATGGTTGATTTATCGAAGCATGCATGAATTCTATGTCAAAGGGCCATAACTCAGTTAAAAATAATCGGATCAAACCCATATTCGAACGCGATCTGTATTTTGGGTTGGTAAACTCACATACCAAATTTGGGTTTGAGTTATGGCAGCATGCGTGAATTCTAATTCGAAAAAGGGCCATAACTCCATTAAAAACAATCAGATCAAACCCATATTATAACTCGATTTGGGTTGAGAAACTGATATACAAAATTTGGTTCTGATAGGATAGAAAATGTCTGAGTTATCGCACCGGACGGACAGATGGACTAACAACGAGTGGTCAATCCGGATGTCGACACTATGTGTACCATAATATGGCATGGGTCGGATGTCGACACTATGTGTACCATACTATGGTATGGATCGGATGTCGACACTATGTGTACCATACTATGGTATGGGTACATATAAAATGATGACTCATCTAGAGGTCATCCCGAAGATCCATATAAAGTCTGGTGATGCAGATGAGGGGTGTGGCATGTATAGGGTGTAGGAAGGATTTAGTAATGCAAAGAGTAAAATCCAAGATGGCCACTGGCGACCATGTTATTTTTAACGAAGTCAAAGAGAAAACATTATGCCTCATCTTGAGCTCATTCCGAAGATCCATATGAAGTTTGGTGATGATTAGATTAGGGATGTGGTCTGTAGGGTGTATGGAAGGATTTAGTCACGCAAAGAGTAAAATCCAAGATGGCTGCTGGAATCCATGTTTTTCAACGAAATTCAAAAAAACAAATTTGATGGATCCCATGCATCTAGTGGTCACCATGAAGACCCATAATTATAAAGTTTGGTGTTGATGAGGGATGTGGTCTGTAGGGTGTATGGAAGGATTTTGTTATCCAAAGAGTAGAATCCAAAATGGCTGCCGACTAGCTGCCATGTTTTTATTTGAAAATTATTCAATTCGATAGCTCCCATCGATCTAGAGGTGATCCTTTAAATATTCAAAACAATTCTTCAATAAATGTGGGATGCAGGGAGCACCGGTGGTCATTTTTTCCAAGATTTTGTTTTTATATCTTAAGTATGAAAGAGGATATAATATAGATATATAGAGTTAACCCTTTCTGACATTTGTCAGTGGGTGCATAATATCTCAACGATATTGTCTTATGTCTGAATGTTCATTGCGACTGAGTGAGCCCGCTTCATGTGACGAGTAAGGCCAGGCCAGTCTGTATTGGTAGCATCTGTCACAGAGCGGACATTTGAATGACGGAGATTCTGTGTATCCTTTCATGTGCTGTCTTAGTAGAGTTAATGTTCCAAACGGTTTTCCGCACATGTTGCATGGAATACCTTGTAGATTTTCTGAAGATGCATGTCTTTGGTTTAGAGAAATAGGATCGAGCTGTGCATGTATCCATGTACCCTAAAAATAAACAGAGTGGATTCTGTGTGTAACGTTCAACATGCAAAACATGCACAATGTTATGAGTATAATTGTTATAACTTCGAGGTACCACTAGCAACACAAATTTGCTCTCTGAATGATCAAGTAATGATAACAGATTGTCTATCTCTTCCTATAACAAGTGTTATATAATTCCTCGGATATTAAATAATAGATATGAATCGAAGACCCCTGTCTGGAAACGCTTCGATCAATTAATATGATTTTATTTAGAATTTTCTACAATGCAATGATTCGACATAGCTCTAGCCTTAATTCAGATACTGCAATTATAATGCAATGATTCGACATCGTGGTTATTATTGCTAATAGTATAATCACTTGATTTTAGAGTTATCCATTTTACACCCGCAATTTGTCGGTTTTGATCACGTGTTCTGCCAACTTGTGGGCTACATATCCGAAATTTAATAGATTTCAAAAATCGATATCTAATCACTCTGAGCTTTGATGGGTATATTACCGTGAGAATATCTGGTTCGGATCTGGCGATCTACCTCTCATAATTTATCAACTCTTCCCTCCAAGATAGAACAATTTTCCTCCAAGATGAACATCAGACGCATTCTTGAAAGTATATTTGCGCGGACGGACGCATGTAGTCCATTATACCCCCCGCCCCCCCCCCCCCCTATTTTGGGGTGGGGTATAATTACCACACCCTAGTCCAAGTCTTCTCGTACTAAAACCGGCTAAGATATTGGGATGGAGGTGCCGGTGTTCTGCTTAATAAGTACGTCCTGCCAGATAAGTCAATATTTCTAATAATAGTAACGTAGATGTATAGCCCCGCCCTCGGAGAAATATCGCTGCAATTACGACATGGTCGTTTGGCGTTGCCTAGTCAATAAATTTGTAGTGTATGACGTATTACGCACACCATATCGAAAAAATGCTTCCGTGATCTGATTTTTGAAACGTTTTTACGCGAATAAAGGTTTAAAATCAACTCCCCGGGCAAATTTCTTCGTATTGGGGACAGGGAATGTGTTTATACATATGGCATCGCTGTTGATAAGAATAAATTCACATTTATGCAATGACTAGACCTACCCTAACTTATGATGTCGATTAATAAATATGGCCCATCGATTGCTAATTATGGCAAAATAATTAAATGCTTCTGAGAATTTAGCATTGAATGATAAAACAAAGGTTATTACACCCCCCCCCCCCCCACCACCATTGTTGATAACTACTGTATTTTTGGCTATATTACATTCTTTGAATGGTCGTATAGGCTATATTATATATAATTATCACGATAACCCCTTCGGTGGCTACATGCATCACAATGAATGTGCATTGATACACAGGAAGAATCACACCCAGTTTTGAATACGTTACTAAAATGCTTTAACAAATTCGTAACAATGGATTGGTCAAGTACGCTTGTATTTAAAAGATCCTCCAGAGTTTGATACCGCGCGCTCTGTAGTCTATTATACTACAATCCACGGAAACATGCGAATTTCACTGAATCAACCAAAACATAATCACAAACTTTGAGTTGGTGGTTATATACTGATGCTGCTCGTAGTTATATATGAGAGCACACATGTCAATATATATAGTGTACTATATTTGCATTCTTGGCAGCTATAGTGTAAACCATCGATCGAATCTCCAATAAAGAGCAACCGAGGCGACATCGTGCGAAAAAAAAGTCACTCAACCATGTTCGGTAGCATGCCTACACCTATATATGTATGGATCGCATGCAAAATATCCCCTATACATTTCGTTAACTCCGTGTTTGTGAGACTGTCTGCTGTGGCAGGTGGTTAAGCGTGCCAGTATATAGGCCTTCGCATCCACAAATCCCAGCCTATATTAGGAATTGATAAGTTGTATATACATCGTTGGGTGGATAAACTATATACGTATATGTCTGAGGGATGAACTATTTATATCAGAATCGCGATAAAGGTTATACGGTGAGCAAACTTATATTTAAAACATATTTAGGCCCTATACATGAACGTGTCTAGAATGTTTCCGTTTTGGTGCAAAACTTGGAATTTCTAAATGCACCACCTTTGATCGAACCAAAATAATTCTTAAAATTGAAGAAAGGCTATATAATTGCACCATGCTATGGCCACATATTGGAAATTTATAATCGCTAACTGCACACAAACCTATTATAGTGTATTGGACTTCAAAGTTCAAACTGTTGATTTTTTTTACCAAAGTGGGAAGGGGAGACACCACGACCCCGTTCCGTGTCAACGCGTCCGTGCATATACATAACTGATATCGTCAATGCTACTGCATTTTCTCCCCCGCCGCATGCAGCACAAGTTACATGCATGGGGAGGGGGGGGGGGGGGGTATGTGCTAAATTAATTACTGTATGTTCAACTCAATTGCAGAACATTCTGCAAATAAAATATTGTTTGTATGAATTTATGCGTGGGAAAACGAAATACCATTTACGAAAGTAAGTTCTATATGCATTTCTACCCCGCCCCATTTCCACAGAAGAATGACCATTGCATCAATTTCGAGTAGTGGTTTGGACGACCCAAGTTCGTCAGTTCTATGTTCTTGTTGTTTTACCAAGAACTCAACGAACCAACAATCGAGTATTCAATAAAAGAGAATTAAGTGCGAGTTTACACACTGTCGAATTATATATATGGATTGCTCGATAATAAATTACTAACGCAAGCGCGATTGGCTTAAGGACTACATATACTCAAATTAAACACAGCAGGAGGTAGTACCATGCCTCTTGGAAACTAGTGACACAAGATTGTTTACTGCAGATGTCACTTCCTAAAGAAATGAACTGGAAAATATTTCATTTGACTATACTAAGGTATTATAAGTGAGCAATTACTGGTAGCGTGATACAAAAAATCCCAGACAAAAGAATTTTGCTAATATAAAATATTATCACCTGAGCGCATGTTTAGGCCTATGTCAGAGATAAGCACCTTGAAATTGGAGACTGCTACTTTGGGTACAAAGTTTCAGTTTTCTTTAGTAAAATTATCTAACTCAATTTAGAACTCTGACATATATTAATAAAAAACTGTTTGTCTGTCTAGACGACCAAATGGCTGGACCATTGGTGCTAAAAAAATGTACACATGGGTCAATTGACCCGGGGAGTGCCATGGGATTGCTGCCATTGACATCAGATGTCTTAAAGGGACAATAATAATTAATTATACACCCAAAATGGTCGGAATTTTGTAATAAAGATTGCTTCGCATGGGTCAATTGACACGAATATTGTCACGAGATAGGTGTTGTTAACATCTGATTCAGACGATCTTAAATGGGCATAAAACAATTCTAATTTAAAAAAATGAATCATATACACAAAATGGTTAGACTCTGGTCGCTGGAAATTGGTATACAGGGGTAAATTGACCCGGGCAAACTTAAAGGGGAACTTATAGACTATATTATAGAGATGAGCAATTCTTATCAGCTTAAACAATATGTAGTAAAATTGGTACACATGGGATCCCCATGACTAGGGGAATGTCATGGGATTGGCGCCTTGGACATCAGATGACATAAAGGGGGTTTGTAAATTATGTTAACATAGCTTATCAATTAAAAACATTTATCATCTCAGAAGATATATGGGAAAATTGGTACAGAGATAAATTGGGCGTGTCATGGGATAGGGTGCCGTTGACATCAGATGACTTAAAGAAGTACTAATAATTAGCAATAAAGAGCGTTTATTATCAACTTAAAAGTAGAGGTAAATTTATCCAGAGTTTCATGCAATATATATGTGATGCTTATCTCAGGTGACTAATAAATAGTTTAAAATCACTGGAGGGGGCACTAATAATGTGTTCATTTCTTTACCTGAGCAATGCCAGGTACCCTATCTAGTAATTGATACAGATATGATGGACTTATTTTTTGTAGTATGGTGGAATGATTAGGTCCCGCGCTGACAGCACCCTCCTCTCGTGCAAGTTTCCTCACCAAGCAGGTACTCACTGTCTGATGGCTCTATTTTCATATTTTAAAATCACCTCCATATCACCTTATTGTGAAGTGCATCATTGATCTACCATTTAGTAAAGGTATCCCACAAATTTGCCATAAATGTACTTCAAAGCTTCAAATATATTACTGTATGCAGACATATATCCAATTATTGGAGATCCTAACACAGGCTTGTCTTTCAACACACAATTGATACAAACGCTTGCCATTCAAGGCACATATCTAAATTATTGTTCCTTCAATACATTGAAACTCCACAAGTACTACAGGGCATCAGGTGAATATTTAAAACTAAACTGTTTAAAAAAATGGAAAGATTCTTTGCAAACTTCAAGCTTCTGTTGGCCCATCAGAGGAGATAGTGTAGGGAATCTTTTTGACCAAACCACTTTGATTTGAAATGGAAGTGCGCGACTAAAATATTGTAATCTGTGGGTAACATCAGGTGTGGTTTCTTCACTGCTTCAAGATTGCTGACTAATATTGATTTGAATTTATAGATATTGGGATGAAATATCTCCAAATATTGACAGTAGCATTCTTGTCTATAGGCTCTATAAAAGCTGGTAATTTAGTAACACAGCTGGGGGATAATACAAATGGAAACACTTTAGAAATGACCTATTGAAAGATGCAATTGCCCACATGCCTGTAAATATATTCATTATTGACTGAATGTAATGCAGAACAGCATGCACTGTATCTGTAATTGATAAACATCTTGCAATGGTTATCTCATTTATAACACTGGTTATACATTTTGGTATATCTTAAAAGGATAAGATATAAAAATGTCGTTTCATCTCATCGATAGAGGCAATATTATTTTCATCTCATGCATCCATGAAATGTTGGAAGGTCTTCTCCCCAACTGTCTTTAGGGGCCATATATCCAGGACAATGGAGAGAGAGAGAAAGAGAAATACTGTCAAAATATTTATTCAAATTCGGGAAAAGTCCATAACAACAATATCTATAGTAGTACATACATGTATCATATTAAAGTATGGAGCTTCAAAGATAAAATGAGAGTTGCACAAAATATTGTATTTAAGAAATGAATAACACACACACAAACCCACTCTGCATTCATTTCTTTATTTATATAGCTTTTTTATTGTTTATGACGATATCACTTAAGACAAGTAGTTCTGAACAGCGGACATAGCTGGAGGTTCTCAGATGAGCAAGGCTCGTGAAATGAAATTTCTAATTGCACACCACTGACAAATCTCCACAATCTCTTACCTTTTAAAAGAAAACAACCATACCACAGTACTAAGTTCACAAAAATCCTTTTGCACATCCCTCTTAGATTGATTTTTACAACTGGTACCAGTACTTCAAGCTCTCAAAACGTTTAAAAAATCACCAACCAAATAAAGTTAAAATTTGTGGCCAATTTGGTCCAACAGTTTAACCTGAAGTAGGAACATATGCCATTATGGTCTGTTGGTTTAAAAACATACATGAGGGAAAAATAAACCAAACTATGAGATCAATTCTAACCTATTTTTTATGTGAACATCTAATCTACAACTAATGTTATACCAGGCATGAAATTTTCAACTGTTTAAATTTTGATCAAATATGGGGTAAAAACTCCACCGCTCTACACTCCTTCCCCGTTGCCTCCAACATTGCCCCCACCCAGGCTTCCTAGAAATCAATATTATTATACCAGTACCAAACAGGATAGAGAGTTAAATCTCTTATCTCTGCCCCTATTAGAACAAATGTGAATCCCCATCTATGAGATCGATTCATCTAGTAATATCAATATACCCCCACTATCCAATAGGGTATGATTTCACCTGGATAAGTGGTGGTTAACAAAATAATATTGGGACAGCCAAGTCTGTATTTAGAGTGTCTGACCTCTGCAGAATGAGGTCCACAAAAGGTGAATTTAATGAGTCACGACACTATTCCCCCAAGGTGGAATAGCACAACGTATTCACCCTCTGGGGATCTCATTTCCTAACGAGAGGCCAATCACGATCGACAGATGTTTAACCCATACCTTGGCGATGGCGATTAGCTATAACTGATAATTGGTCTAAGATATGATCACAGTAATACATATATCAGTACTTAAACTTAAAATCAAAAGCTCAAATAATTTGTCTTAAGAAGGGGTTAAAGTATTTGGGGTGGGGGAGGAGTCGATTTAAATCTCATAACTCTGTCCCTATTCACACAATGACCTCTCACTGTGAGATCCAATGGTTTAGCCATTAATAAATTTGACAGATAGGATAAACAATTATCCAGCCAGCAGATTGTTTGTCTTTACCTTCATACAACCACCCCCTAGAGCTTTGTAACATATGTCACCACTTAATTAATAACAGATTTCGCTTGGAATGACATCTATTAAAGGTACTCTCATATACTCTGGATATTGGATGTTCACATGGCAATTTATTGCTATCATTATATTACATGCAACTATTGCAATAAAATCTTCATATCTTCAAAAAAGGACACCACACCTAATTAATGGTATACAACTTTTTTAGTTATGGCAGCATGTGTAAATTCTGAGTAAAAAAGGGCCATAACCAGCCCAAACTGTAAAAAAAAAAACTCGAATCAAACCCATATTCGAACTCGAACTGTATTTTGGGCTGAGAAACCTATATACAAAACTTGGTTCCGATCAAATAGAAAATGTTAGAGCTATCGCATTATGCCTAAAGTGTCTACGGACGGACAGACAGATGGATGTACAGATGAATGGATGAACGACGAGTGGTCAATCCGGACATTGACACTATGTGTACCATACTATGGTATAGGTACACATAAAAAGTTTTATCTCATGCAGAGTACAAGAAAAATGTATCAAAGTTCAAACCTGTTGTGCCTTTTTAATATTTCTATTCACATGTGTAATCAATTGAAATCAATGTCGAAAAAGCTTTCCATTAATATATAAATAAAACAAACTAGACCTACAGTTGTAAAAGTGTTTTGAATAATTATTTTGTTCTCATAGACTGACACAGAGCTATCAAGTTTAAAAAAATTTGAAAACCAAAGTTGTCTTCCCATGCAACCAACAAATCTACTAAACACAATCACATTATTAATCCCCAATAGTAATGCTATTAAACAATAAAACCAGATTATGCCTTTAAGATTTAAATAAAATTTAAATAACCATGCATATAAAATATAAAAGCATAAACATTCCATCTATGATTTCTCATCATATGGCCAACACATCTGCTAGCAGTTAATTAACTCAATGCAAGAGAGAGTCATTGTCACTTGATACTATCTCTGTTGCTCAATGTGAGAAGACAACTTCATGGCATTGTAAACCTGATTTATTAGATTCTACCTGGACAGTGCAAACTGTGTATCTTTGATATATTTTAGAGATGAATAAAATAATCAAAGGGTCATAACGCCCGCCATTAAATAATATCGGATCAAACCCATATTCGAACTCGACCTGTATTTTGAGTTGAGAAACTCACATACAAAATTTGGTTTCTATCAGTTGGAAAATGGTTGATTTATCAAAGCATGCATGAATTATATGTCAAAGGACCATAACACAATTAAAAAATATCGAATCAAACCCATATTCGAACTAGATATGTATTTTGGGCTAAGAAACTTGCATACCAGATTTGGTGAGGGTCAGATAATTTTTTTTTGAGTTATGGCAGCATGCATGAATTCTAAGTCGAAAAAGGGCCATAACTCCATAACTCCATGGTGCTGAGAAATTCATATACAAAATTTGGTTCTGATCAGATAGAAAATATTTCAGTTATCGCACCATGCGTAAAGTGTCTACAGACAGACGGACTAACGACGAGTGGTCAATCCGGACAACGACACTATGTTTACCATACTATGGTATGGGTAAACATAATATAAGTGTCAATGACACTGTAGCTCAACTTAGGTAGGGGAATAATTTAATGGTCGACAGTTAATGGAGGAATAGGAAAGGTGCCAATTGAAATGTCTAACCTAGCTGTGCCAAAGGATATAGTCATGTAAAGAGTAAAATCCAAGATGGCTGCTGGCTGCCATGTTTTTTGGCCGAGCGAGCCCAAAATGACTCGTTCCCATCTACATGTCATTGTTAACATCCATGACAAATTTCATGAAGATCCGACTAAAGCTACGACCGGCAGCCCGCGCCAAAGGATTTAGTCATGTGAAGAGTAAAATCCAAAATGGCTGCTGGCGGCCATGTTTTTTTACCGAACGACCCAAAAAATCACTCGTTCCCATCTACATGTCAATATGAACATCCATGACAAATTCTTGATGATCAGACGAACAGTACGGTCTGTAGCCCGCGCCAATGGATTTAATTTTGAAATCCAAGATGGCCACCAGTGGCCATGTTTTTTGGCCGAATGACCCCAAAATGACTCGTTCCCATCTACATGTCAATGTCAACATTCATGACAAATTTCATAAAGATCAGACCAAAGGTACGACCTGTAGCCTGCGCCAAAGGAAATTGTTGACAGACACACAGACACACGGACGACAACTCATGGCAATAGCTCAAACTTACAAAGTAAGTTGAGCTATAAATGACCCTATTTGAACAAATCTGAACCCGGTCACCCAAGGCCCATCCATACCGAATATAATTTAATTTCATTAAAGATTAAAGTTTCATAACTCTGCAGATGTTATAATGGTGTTACCATTTTCAAATTTTAAAACATGTTTAAAAAAAAATATATGTTTGTTAAATTGAGCAAGGTGAAAATTCCAAAAAAACTGAATTAAATTTTTTTATTTATTTTTTGAATTATGTCGCTGGCTCCGTCAACATTCGAACCAGTGACTTCATTTGAACTAATCTTAATCACAGTCCCCCAAGGACCCTTTGTACCAAATATGAACCCATTCGCCCCAATGAAATTTGAGAAGTAGTCATTTTAAAAATTACTATGGTGGAAAAGAGTTATGGTTCATTTGAAAAAACCTGAATGCGATTCACATAGGGAACATCCACACCAAATATGAACCCATTCTGTCTTACGGTTTTGGAGGAGAAGATGATTCTTGACGGACGGACGGACAAGGAGTGATGATTATAGCTCCACCGGAAACTTCGTTTCAGGTGAGCTGAAAAGCTGAAAGTATTTATTTTCATAAAATCTGCCAAGTATTTTTAACCCACACAGAACCAAGTCAGTCCAATAATAGCTTGAGTTTCACTAGACCAAGTCTTCTCAGTCCACAACAGCTTGGGACATCTGTTGGGTTGATGCTGTTTTGGAAGAGTCCCCTCCCATTACTCTTCTATAACAAACTTTACATCCATAATTGTGTGTGGGAGTTATCTTGCTTATATGTCTTCAGATGAGGTCAAATGGATGCTTTGTGTATATGAACATAGATGGCAGCCTTTCCAAAGGATGATGATACAAAAGTATCAAACATGCATAATTATATCAGAGGTCCATTAAATGACAGAGCAACAAAATTGATAAGTAAACAAAGCTTTGTTTTCCAGAGAATATTGATTTGTCTCGCTATCAGAAAATGTATTTAAACAATACATGAAACGATCATATCATCACTTTACCTTTTCTATCAAGATTATTCTGTCAGATTATTTATCACATTCAGGGGTTCATGTGAATGTCTGGGCTTCACATGTACATATAGTACATATTTTGAATGAAAGTCCATTACAGAAGAGTAATGGGAGGGGACTTAGTCCTAAAACAGCATCATCCCAACCGATATCCGATGTTGTGGACCGAGAAGACTTGGTCTAGAGTATCAGCTGTGAATTATCAATCGATTTCAATGTTCTGTTCACGTGATGCCACGGGCGATGCATTTGAACTATGAGGGGAAAAATGACATTGGAGATTTTGTTTTTGTGATGCGTACTATAAAAGACGAATGGAGCCCTCAATTTAATGTCCTCATAGTGAACATCCCTACCAAATTTCATTGAGATCCAAGCTACTGTTCAAGTTATGATATGAAAAGACATCAGACGTACGTCCGCACGTCTGACGGACGGCTAGACAGGTGCAAAACAGTATACCCCACTTTTTAAAAATAAAATATGTGTACACATATGAAAATAATGCATGAACATTATGTATCACGCAGCTTGAAATAATTATAGCTTCCACATCAGTAATCAAATAATATAATATGTTCTTACTGCGAATTGCCCATTGTCAATGTTTGTAACATTTGTCTTGCTTGTAAGCAAAATATAAATCTTATTTTGAGAAGTTTGAATTGGTTTTAAGAAAACGTCCGATATCCTAAAGTTCTTCATAGTTTCCTAATTTTGGGAATCTGTGCCCCATTGCTTATATATTACAGCATCAAAGGGACGGAGTTTACAAAAATTGTGAAGTTACAAGTCGAGGCATGATAAAACTTATATATACTATGGCAAGTGACAATATCATATCAATATTAACACCTAACACTACCATACATTGTGACTATTTGCAATAGGTCCCCATTTGCAGAGGTCCCCTAAAATGGCGAAAAAGAGAGATTTGAAGGGGAACAGTTGTGTATATGTCAATTGAGACTGATTTTAAATGAATAACGACATGATAATAGTGGCTTGTTCTATCAATAATATCCGCTGATGTCACTGGTGCAGACCAATATGATGATAAACATTCGCTATGGGCATACAGTGGCATATACATGTATGCCTACCTTACTCGTATTTAAATTTCGTGCAG
The DNA here is from genome assembly GCA_032622095.1 of Siphonodentalium dalli. Lineage (NCBI taxonomy): Eukaryota > Metazoa > Mollusca > Scaphopoda > Gadilida > Siphonodentaliidae > Siphonodentalium > Siphonodentalium dalli. Next base: position 237,063,751 of record CP136064.1, read on the forward strand.
TACTAATTTTTGCACACCCATCGATGTGCAAATTTAAAACTGAGCAAAAACTAGAAGGAATCCTGAGTTTACATCAAACCACATGGCAGACAAAATGGCTATGTTGATGTATTACACACATTACTAAATGTTAGACTGAATGGACAAATATAGGTCTGCATGTATGCCAATAGTTTCATACAAGCAACAAACATCAACACAATTACCCATATGTGAAGTGACAAAACATGGTAACATTGATGATGTTGAAATACATGTGAAGTACACATGATCCAGACTGATGGTGCGCGAAAGCACGACCTACAACCATGGAGTGACACCTTCCCTGACCAAATAGCCTGAATTAGTTATGTCAACACAACCTGCAGACAAGTAGCATATACACGGTTGTGGTTTTACTTCTTTCTAGTTCATTTCAATGATGTCTATAACTATTTCAGTGTCCGAATAATTATTTCGAGCATATAAACACACATCTTCACAGCAAATTGATGGTCTTGATGGTGTTTAAGATATACATGTATCTTCGGGAATGATTAAGCACTTAAACTGTAATCAGATCCAAGATATTTACAAAAATATTTGTGTCCGTTTTAAATTCGCCCATTAACTGAGCAAAACAATAGTGCTGCACAAATTTAAATACAAGTAAGGTATACACAGCAAATGTTTATCAACCTTGGCACATATTTTTGATAGAACAAGCCACTTTTATCGATTATTGTATCATTTTTCGTTTAAAATATGTCTCAATTGAGATATATATACATACACCCATTCCTCCCTTCAAATCTTTTTTTCCCCCCATTTATGGGACCTACGCAAATGGGGATATACCAATTTGGATAACCAAATCAGCTTTTTGTGAAATTCCATTGTTGTTGTACTGGATGATATGGGGATTATGTATCTTTAATAATGAAAGTGTCAATGACACTGTAGCTCAACCTGGAGAGGTGATAATTCATAACATTACAGCCAATGGAGATATAAGGAATGCGTTGTTATTTTAAGTAGCGTTCACCAGAGGTCAACCCGAAGCACCTTATGAAGTTTGGGATCAATGAGAAAAAAAATAATGTTGTCAGTCAAGGGCATGAAAAGGTATTTCTTTGAATATTGTTCAAATTCAAGAGCTGCCATCCAGAATTGATCGTGAAATGCCTGTAAATTATTTGAACATTTCTCCAATAAACGTCCGCTGCAGGGTGTACCGATGTATTAATTTGTGAAATCCAAGATGGCCTTATGTTTGTTTTTAACAAAATTTGGAAAAAATTTGATGGCTCCCATCTAGTGACAATGAGGGATGTGGCCTGTAGGGAATGGCGAAGGATTTGCCGATGAATTCAAATTTGAAATCCAAGATGGCTGTTTTAAACGAATTTCGGGAAACATTCATGGCTCCCATGTAGAGGTCACTCCAAAGATCCTTATGAAGTTGGTGATGATCGGATGAGAGCTGTGACCTGTAGGGTGTGCTAAAGGAAATTGTTGACAGATGGACGGATACACGCTCAGACAAACGCCATCCCATGGCAATAGCTTACATTTTACTTTGGCAAGTTGAGCTAAAAATTGCACCTAAACAAAATAGAACAAAATATTTCCTAACAGACATATGCACAAGACCGACAGAACTGATTTCAATATCTCGCACCAAACTTTGCATTGAAGTGGAGCACAGGACTTGGAAGAAATATAAGTTTGTCTTTTACACAGCCTTAGGTGGTGTCTTCTCTTGAGAAAGTTTTGTTCTCATTTTTTTCTTTAACTGTGTCTTTGCAACCATTTATCTGTCTTGACCAATGTCTCAGTCTTATATAGAAACTGAGAAAAATCTTCATTGGAGCTGGTGAAGCTGGTGTTGGCTGATTTTCATTTTGTTATTTTAGAAGTTATGCCACACATCCCCTCCTGCCTCTGAAATGGGCCTCAATCCTTACCACGTGAAATGTCAGAACCTGAAATATAAATTTGCATCATCACAACTAACAATTAATAGTAATAACTTCAGCCAGTCCGGAGGATAAACTCAGTTCAGAGGAGAAAAAGTGTCAATATTGCATTCAACCACCTGAGTGTAATCGCTATTTTTGTCACACAAAAGACACTTGCACTGTCGATCAGGCATGGATTCGAAGACACCATTGCTATTCTACTTCTAATTATTATTTACGTTTTCTTTTATTTTAAATATTTTTATTATCATGACGTCAGCATTGAATTTGGCATGATACAGTGCAATTTGTTGTTTTAGGCCAAAAGTCAAACATTTTCCTACTTTCACTGACTTTTGGTTATCAGTTTGAAAATTTCCAAACGTAGGGATTATATCAGTTTGTAAATTTACAACAGCGGTAAAGCTTCAGATAGTTGGAAATTTCCAACCCAAGTGCGATGGGGTGCAAAGGAATTTCATAGACTTGGATATTTGGTATGGTTCAAGGAGGTGTGCAGTTGCACATTCAATGTGGACATCTCTGTCAAATCCCATTTTCTAATTTAATTGTCTTTATATTATAGCCCTACTATGCAAATTATGTTCATTCAATATGATTTATTTGCATAAGCACCAACAAAGGCAGTATGCTAATAAAACAATATATCAATATATATATATATACTAGCTGGTGGACCCGACTTCGTCCGGGCTGTTTCCCCTCTGCTTTTCGGCGAATTGCGCGATTTGACCTTAAATATCCATTTTGAATGTCAAGGTCAGGTGGGGTAACGATTTGACCCGTCCAAAACACTGCCCGGACAAAAGTACCCGACAAAAGTACCCGTCGAAATCCATCCGGTTTTACCCAATTTGACCTCGAATTGATAATTTTGAAGGTCAAGGTCAGGTCGGGGTCACGATTTGACCCATCGAACACACTCAGTGGACAAAAGTAACCCTACGTATTAAATTTCGTCGAAATCCCATAAAAATTCGCGATTTGACCTTGAATTGACCCGATTTCAAGGTCAAGGTCACGTTGCACGGCAAATGAATACGCTTACGACACTCCCCATATGAAAGTATCCCTAGACACTAATTTTTCATAGAAATCCCATGATACTCTTGTGTTTGACTTTGATATGACCCGATTTCAAGGTCAAGGTCACGTCGCACAGGCAAATTAATAGGCCTATGCCACTCCCTGGCCGAAAGTATCCCCACATACGTAGTTTCATCGAAATCGGTTTGGCCGTTTTCGAGTCCATCGCGAACAGACACACACACACACACCCGTCACCCCCAGACAGATTTCCCAAAATATATAATAGATAAAAAGAGTAGGATCTCTCTGGCTGTTAATGACTTTTCTCCCAGACCCCTATGATCGATTCAACCAGATTTGTTGTGGTAACCCGGGGGGACCCCATCGGATGTTGTAATGCCGTTATTTTATCGAAATTTTGATTTTAAAAAATAAACTTAATTTAAAAAAAAAATGTGTTTTGACTTCAACATAAAAAATAATTATAAATTCAATATTTTTTTCAACTTTTAAATAAAATTTGTTTTTAAATCAAAATGATTAAACGAACAAATTGTGCTAAAAGTGCACAAAGAGGCTGCGGTTGAATAAAGGCTCCCAGAGAAAGAGTGTGTCTAAGATCAAAATTTATCACACAGTAGCCCCTAAATCCGATCTCATATTTTTTAGTAAGACACACATGTATAATTCCCATGCGCAGTGACGTAAGAGCTCCGTTCAATGATGTCGATATCAATGACAGAACTTTATTATTATAATGGTGGTTGAACAATTTTGTCAGCAAGAAAAGACGCATTCAAAATGGAACTATATTTTTTCTTGAAGGTTTCTTTGGTTGTGGTAAAGAAATAAAAAAAAAAAATTTAACCCCAGGCATTTCGAGATCGTTTTCCTTGCTAAAATGCGATTATGTGATAGAATGGATTTCGAATTCATCCAATTTATTTACAAAATTTATGAACCTTGTCCACAAAATTTTTATTTGAGTCGAGTTTTAGCTCGGTTAATAAATTTCATATAAAATTGCGACTCATTAGAGATCCTCTATGTATGCACTTAGTGCACAAATGGGCTGCAGGCCGATCCGACACTAAATATGGAGCCAGTTTCAGCCACATAATAAAATAACATGAATTTTTATTGTGTAATGGCATGCATAAATATTTATTCAGAACACTTATCAAATAATAGCCCAAGTCTTCTCGTACTAAAACCGGCTAAGATATTGGGATGGAGGTGCCAGTCTTTAGTCCGAGTTCGTCCCGTATAGTCTCTTATGACACGACTTAAGCGTTATTGACCCGCTCAAATAAAACCACAATTATATGAAATAAAATATCACAATTGCGACAATAAACGGATATTTTCAACAGAAGACATGCTATTTGATCTGAAATCCACATCAGTTGTGAATTGAAAGCGATAATTTAATGCGAAAAGAGACATTTATCGCAATGTTTACAATTTTTTTAAAGTATGCGAACTCAGTTGACCTCGCGAACTGTGTTCGGCATTTTCCGTTGAAAATATTCCGTAGATTTTGGACTAACAACGCAAATTACGATGAATTCTCCATTGTAATCGTAATTATGTGTGTCAATAAATAAAAAATAAATAGATTAATTAAACATTGGAGATATAAATGTAATACATTAAATAAATTACAGGAATTACAACCCTCCCAAAGTTTAAAACAGTGTAAACACAACGAGCATTAGAATAAATAATATGCCTTATATGGTGCTACATTTCACCCACATTTGGTGGACTTCCGTGAAATTAAGATATATACTAAGCGAACAGGGCAATATACTGCTCTTGTTAAGCACACAAAAAATCAAACAAAATTTGTATAAATTTTGAACCTTAAGTTTGAAAAGTCCCACTGAAACGGAAGAACTATATTTCGAAACTGTGTGATTCGGTTCTCCGATTATTTTATCAACACACAAGTCAAAATGCACATCACACGCATGGCAAGTCAGACGTAAGAGTTCTAATATGCTACCGTTCTGATCCTCCATTATGTCATTAAGTTTTTAGTGCGGGAATTGTTCTCAAAGCACATAGGAAACTGGACTTTGGGGCGATCGGTTTTCGCCATTTTGTTCGGAAAACCCCGCGCTATATATAGAAACGGAAACTAGAATACCCAGCGGATTATGCCGAAGTTATTCGGAACAATTCGGCTTTCAGTTAAAACGTAAACAAACAGAGACACAAAGCGATGTTTGTGGCAATCAACCGGAATATTCTATGTGTAATTTAACATTAAAGTTAGATTATTATACACCATTGTGACCATAAGATGTCACCCTTTCCGATGTATATAGCATCACGTATTGATTTGCTAGGTTAATCGAGTAAAATACAACACAGATTCCCGCCACAGATCGTGGGCGTAAGTCGTGTCATAAGTGACTATATACGGGACGAACTCGGACTAAAGACCGGCACCTCCATCCCAATATCTTAGCCGGTTTTAGTACGAGAAGACTTGGGCTAATCAAATAAGTGCCTGACAACATTGCCCAATTTACAATTCAATATGAAGACTGGCACTATGAAGACTACAACAGTCAGTACTTGTCAAATTTACTTCAAAATAAATAGTTAGAATCATACACTCAGCTTAGAAATTAAAGTGCTCACAGTGACATACATACATATTCTTGATTCAATTAATTTGAAGGCAGAGTATTAAATCTGCAAGGACTTTCCCCTTCTTGAATAACCAACCCAATTTGAGCAAACCTGATATGAGATTCATGTGTTGACATTTAATATGTGCACCACATGTGTACATGTGTTGGAAGACATATAAAATGTATAACACTGACATTCCTCAGAAGATTTATTTGAATTAAGTGAATGTTATCAGGAACTAAATTCTACAGGTAGTTCATACTCAAATTTAAATGTTAAAATAGTAGGATAAAACATAACAAGACAGTCAATGACTGTGGGGTCGCTCACCAGACTGCAAAGACTGATAAGACTGGGACGCTGGAGACTACAACAGTCAGAACTTTTCATAATCACTTTAAAAGAAATAGCTCTAAACAGGATATGTGGCTAGAGAGACTTCACATATGTAGATTGGTGAAAATCCACCTTGAAATTACCAACTGTACACTACTGATCACCCGCTCCTCCAGCTCAACAAGTCCCCTTTGACCGGGCTACAGACTCCCAAGTCGTAGGTTGGAATTTCAAAACTGACACCTCAAACTTTCTCAATTGTTGGAAATTTCCAATCTCACCAGTGCCTTTTTCCAAAACCATTTAGACATGTTTGAAGCCCAATTATCCATGGACCCAAGACACAATACATGTATGTCAGATTAATCATTGTAGACTGCTAGGGTTGTCTGTTCAATTCTTAGTTAAATGAAAGTGTCAATGACACTGTAGCTCAACTTAGGTAGGGGAATAATTTAATGGTCGACAGTAAATGGAGGAATAGGAAAAGTGCTAATTGAAATGTCTAAGTAAGACTAGATGTTCATGTCAATATCAACATTCATAACAGGTTTCATAATGATCGGATCAGAGATGTGGTGATTATGGTGTGACAAAGGATTTATTGATGCAAAGAGTAAATTCTAAAATGGCCACCGGCAGCCATGTTTTTTTCCGAATTACCCCAAAATGACTTGTTCCCATCTACAGCCTTTACAAATGATCTGATCAAAGGTATGACCTGTAGCCTGTGCCAATGGATTTAGTCATGCAAAGAGTAAAATCCAAGATGGCTGCTGGCGGCCATGTTTTTCGGCTGAACGACCCCAAAATGACTCGTTTCCCATCTACATGTCATTGTTAACATACACGACAAATTTCTTGAAGTTCCGACCAAAGCTACGACCTGCATGTAGCCCGCACCAAAGGATTTATTCATGCAAAGAGTAAAATCCAATATGGCTGCTGGCGGACATGTTTTTTAGCCAAACGACCCCAAAATGACTCGTTCCCATCTACATGTTAATATTAACATCCATGATAAATATCATGATGATCAGACAAACAGTACGACCTGTAGCCCGTGCCAATGGATTGAAATTTGAAATCCAAGATGGCTGCCAGCAGCCATGTTTTTTGGCCGTATGACCCCAAAATGACTCGTTCCCATATACATGTCAATATCAATATTCATGACAAATTTCATAAAGGTCAGACCAAAGGTACGACCTGTAACCCGCGCCAAAGGATTTAGTCATTGAAAGAGTAAAATCCAAGATGGCTGCTGGCGGCCATGTTTTTTGGCCGAACGACCCCAAAATCACTCGTTCCCATATAGATGTCATTGTTAACATCCATGACAAATTTCATGAAGTTCTGACCAAAGCTACAACCTGTAGCCCGCGCCAAAGAATTTAGTCATGCAAAGAGTAAAATCCAAGATGGCTGCTGGCGGCCATGTTTTTTGGCTGAACGACCCCAAAATCACTCGTTCCCATCTACATGTCAATATTAACATCCATGACAAATTTCATGATGATCAGACGAACAGCACGACCTGTAGCCCGCGCCAATGGATTGAATTTTGAAATCCAAAATGGCCACCAGCGGCCATGTTTTTTGGCCGAATGACCCCAAAATGACTCGTTCCCATCTACATGCCAATGTCAACATTCATGCAAAATTTCATAAAGATCAGACCAAAGGTACGACCTGTAGCCCACGCCAAAGGAAATTGTTGATGGACACACGCACACACGGACGACGGACGCCAAGCCATGGCAATAGCTCAAACTTACAAAAGTAAGTTGAGCTAAAAAGGGCCATAACTCCATTAAAAAATAACGGATCAAACCCATATTCGAACTCGATCTGTATTTTGAGTTGAGAAACTCACATACAAAATTTGGTTCCTATCAGTTGAGAAATGGTGTATTTATGGAAGCATGCATGAATTCAATGTCAAAGGGCCATAACTCCATTAAAAAATATCAGATCAAACCCATATTCGAACTCGATATGTATTTTGGGCTGAGAAACTCGCATACCAGATTTGGTACCGGTCAGATAATTTTTTTTTAGTTATGGCAGCATGCATGAATTTTAAGTCGAAAAAGGGCCATAACTCTGTAAAAAAAACTCGGATCAAACCCATATTCGAACTCGATCTGTATTTGGTGCTGAGAAATTCATATACAAAATTTGGTTCCGATCAGATAGAAAATATTTCAGTTATCGCACCATGCGTAAAGTGTCTACAGACAGACACAGACAGACAGACAGACAGACAGACATACGGACGGACGGACGGACTAACGACGTGTGGTCAATCCGGACAACGACACTATGTTTACCATACTATGGTATGGGTAAACATAAAATTTGGACAAACCCGGTTTTTGAACTCAACCGAGATATTGATTATAGTTGTGAAAGGTCCATATACCCAATATGAATGGAATCAGTTGAAAGTTTCTTCAAGTTATCACGCAAATGGTCATAAACTTGCTGACAATAAACAAACTAGGGCTGTAAAAATAATCGGACAAACCTGGTTTTCGAACTCAATCATGATATTGCTGTGAAAGATCCATACACTCAATATGAATGGATACAGTTGAAATTTCCGTGCTAACAGTCATAAAATTGCTAAAATAGACAATCTAGGGGCCATAAGGCAGGTAAAAAATGTCGGACAAATTTGGTTTTCGAACTCGTTCAGGATATTGTTGTAAAAGATCCATACACCCAATACGAATGGAATCAGTTGAAGTTTGTTCAAGTTATCGTGCATCAGACATAAATTTCCCCAAAATTGCTCAAAAGAGATAAACTAAGGGCTGTAACTCAGGTAAAACAAATTGGACAAGGACAAAACTGGTTGTTTAACTCAATCAAGACACTAGCGAGTTTGCGATTTCAAACCGGTATGGGTACGGGTAATCGCAAACTGTTTTACGGGTAGAATTCATCACATAGACTGGTAATGTATGGTGAGCCAACTGCAACAAAACAGATATTATAATATAGATAGATTGTTATTCGCATTCACTTTATTGGCCGATGTTATACTTACCGTTATTGATTGTTGGAAATTTGTATTTATATTAGATGGGCGGGCCTCAGGATAATCAGTTGCTGTCATCAAGGACGCGGCGGCAGTTGGAAGGGGTTGGTGCTTTTCTTTCACTCATCTTGATAACATTTTCAACAATTGGATTATATAAGTCATAGACCGATCGAGTGTTGACTATAAATCGGTTGGAATTTTCAGACTTAGAAAATAGATTATGGTAGCTCAAATTTATAATTACGTAAATTTTTCCAACCAATAATCGGTGTAAAATGTATTGTTTTAGACCCAGGGTCTAATAATGTCGTGCATGTACTTTCACTCAGATATAAGACCGAATGTGTCCCTTATTTTAGTCATATTAAGTAATCTTTGGTTTGGAATCCCTCAACAGATCGAAGGGTCGGGACAAGGGAATATTTATCCCAAGAATTGGGATTTTTGTCGGGATCTAAACCCTGAGGTAGGTTTGAAAAATTAAACTAGGAAGCATAAAAGGTGTTAAAATGTAGTCTGTTTATTTTAATGTATTGAATAAAGAGCGTTTGCTTCACTTCTGTGCGAAACACAGAAAACAGCTGAAACACGTTATGATTATGCTTAGATTTTGCAGAGTGTGTACAAGTATTTCGTGTCTTTAGCGACCTATATTATCCCCGCTACAATATACACAAGTATTGTGGTTCAAATGCGTCATGTCCGTTCAGATGGTAAATATATATTAAAATGAGAAATCAGTCCCCAATTATATACGATAAAGAAACTAAAGGGTTGACACAGGGACTTGACGACAGGGGTGTCTCGCCCCCCAACTTTGGTCAAATGTTCAACTGTTGGAAATGTGATATACCTGACACAACATTTGTCGGAAATTTCACACCAACAATAGGTTGAAATTGTTCTCGTAGTTTGATTTTCCAAAAAATTATTACTGGAGAATTTGTAGTTTTTCGACCAACATTTGCATATTTTCCTAGTATTAGTAAACAAATTGGACTGAAATGGCTATCAGATACTGTCGGAAATTTTCCAACCTTTGGGGGGGGGGGGGAGGTGTCAGGTCTCAAAATTTACAACAATTGGAAAGCTTGATGCCAGTCTGGATGTTAGGATTTAGCAAATTTCAAGTTCAGATTTCAAAAATTTCTCACACCTGGCCGAAGCATGGTCGATCCGGTGTGTCCCGGTCCCTCCCCAGTGGTCAGTCAGAAACTGATAATTAATTTAAGAAAAAACAAATCTGGGTGAATTTGCATGGCGTTAGACCACTAGATATTAGGATTTTTCAGGCTCAGATCTACACATTTTCTTGTACTGAATGGTCGACCCAGTGGATTATCCCCCCCCCCCCCGATTAGTGACAAAAAGACTACTGATTTATTTAGAATATGCTAACCATCCAGGCGATTGTGAGGGACCAGTTGGGAAAAATCAAAGCCCAACCGGGGGGTGCAAATGGAATTACGCGCAAACTTGTGAATTTGATATGGTTCATGGGGTGTAGTTAGAAATTTGAAGGTGGACACCCCTCCTTACGCAGAGACCATATATAGTCACGTCCCTGCAATGGGTCGAGACTGTGTCTATAGGGCTATCTACTCACTCTATTAACGACAACCTGTCATTAAAGCGTGAATCAAGTTGTCAGTGAAATGATCGACCTTCCGTATTTATCTAAGTGCTAGAAGCCGCCTCGAGAATTTGAACATAAAACCTGGCTTAAAATTACAACTTTATCAATGATGTTTGCTCATGACATCTTGCAATAAATAGGTTAACGCATAGCTGACTGGAATTTCATGTAATTCGTGAACCTTTGAGTGAGAAAATCGTAGTGAAAGGTTACCGGTCAACAGGACACATCTACACGTTCCAAATCGCCATCGCTTTATGAGCTGCATTGAAAGTACACAAAAGACCGTGACGATGTTCACCGATTTACCCGTACCCGTCGGATGGGTATCGCAAACTTGCTATGTGAAAGATCGATAAACCAAATATGAATTTAATTAGCTGACATTTGTTATAAAGTTACCACACTAATGGACATAAAATTACATATAATTAAGTGGGATAACTCTGGTTAAAAGATGGGGCTGGCCTGACTTTCTGTCAAATGTGAGATTAAAGTCATGTACAAAAATTGTCACAATTCATCAATAAATGGCTGTGTTACATAGGTTTGTAACAAACTTAAACTTGTTTTTCTTATGCTCATTCATGGTGGAGAGGGGATACTCAGGTCTAAATATCTCAACCCACTTCCACCTCCCATCATGGAAAGAGTTGGCAAAAAAATATATTTTGTTTTTCTTATCCAAGTCATCTTGGTGGACATCACTTGGAATTATACAGAAAACATTTTCCACAACTACCCCTCTGAAAGCTTTAACATCTTCTTCCCAATCCAACAGACCTCAATTATTATTCTGATCTTGGTTGTTATCATTTGGAATCATGTAAACAAAATTCATCATTGGGCCATCATGATTATTCTAAAGGCATGTGAGAGTAATGTTATCAGATTCGTTCAAAATGTAACTTTTGGCATGCAAACTCACAGATGGAGCATTTTTTCCCAATTGGTTAGAATTGTCAACATGGTAAAAATGTTAGTGTCTTGGGTTGTGTGTTATAGCATGATACAAGACTCAACAGGACCAATACCACCCATCGGTTCGTGTTGGTATTGGTCCCAAATCAGTTGAAATCACCTTGTATCATGCTATACCACACAACTCTTTCAAGTTATGTTGCCTGGACAAGCAGTCATAACAATTTCTCAGTTGAACTAAAATAAGTCTAAAATTAATGCAGCTAAAAATTCAAGTTACCTGTGGTAGATCCATAACCTTAATAGTTACTGTTTCATCTATCCTAATTCTTCTTAAGAGTTACCAGTAGCCTGAGTAGGATCTAAATTCTGTTCACTGTTGGATAGCTTGTAGGATATCTTCAAAAAAACAGGATGAGATACATGTAATCTATAGAAATAGAGAAAGAATGCTTATAAACCATATTAGTAGACTTTGAATTCGAACAGGACATTATTAATCGAGTCTCATATACCGAATATAACAAAATCAGTTGATTAATTTTGTTCAAGTTATGGCACTATTAAAAATTAACTAATTAAGGGCTGTGCTTCACATACCTGACCGGTTTTCAAACTCGATCAAGACATTGTTGAGCATTAATGAGCAAGTTTCATATATCAAATATCAACAAATCAGTTGATATTTGTTCAAGTTATGATGTTAAATCACTCATCTGAAAATGACCACCCACCACCTGCCCATTACCAAAAATCTGTGAGATAAAAATCGCCCTTGCTATAGTTAGTAGCTAGATAGTAGATACATGGGCCAAGTACTTGCATGGCCAATTTTTCTATTTTATTTTACTTAGGAAAGAGCTTGGTATAATATATAATATATATATATATTTACATGTAATACCCCCACCAAGGTATCTTTCTAATGAGGTTTATTAATTTTCTTATCTGGCTTATTTTGAAAGATGTCTTAATCCGACCCGTGATGACTGAATAACACCTGCACGAGTGAATACCAAAACTTTGTTTGTTGAAATTGGTTCAAAGCCTGACAGACAAAAAATCGAGAAAATTTTATGAAGGTCGATTAATCAGACAAAATAAAAACACAAATAACGCAAATGGGCACTCTTTTGAAAGTATTTGTGATGGCAAACCTCCATACCAAATTACATTCAGATCGGATAACCATGGCTAGAATAGATTTTGTACCTGTCAATCATAAAACAAGTGGCTCTGTATCCCCTGGATGTCAGTATGTCCGTTTATGTTCCCAAACTGGATTGTAGCAACTAGTATCATATTGACTTGGTCTGAAACCAAACAGAAGAATTGCTCAGAATTTTTGATGCAGCAAGTTTTATCACATACATGTAACAGTAAACTATAAGGGAAGAAAAAATGTTATATAATATATTTATTACATGGTCCTACCCTTATTCCATTTTCATATCCGTGATTTAGAGAGAAACAGTGTTCGCGCTGTCGGTAGCCAAATTAGCCAATGGCTAATATTATTCGAATTTGGCTAATAAAAATTTCATTTGGCTAAACTTTTTTTTACCCCAAATGGAGACGGAAAGCATGGAGTCGTAAAGCTAATTAATAAAAGCGCTGAATAGATCGAAGTTATGTGACGAAAGTATTTCGTACTTATGTTAATACGCCGTCGATGACATTTAACCAGCCTAATCGTCAAAACGCTTAAGCTGTATACTGGTTATGTAACTGATTAAGCCGTCTGTAAGATAAAATACCTAAATGCTTTGTTCAGAAGAGCAGTTCTTAATCAATGGTTGCGTAATCTGCATCCCGTTTAATAAACTGGATTCTCGTCATAAAAGTGTCAACGACATAGAGTTATTACAATTAATTAGCTTAGCGAATTTATGCGGGCTTTTGCGATGTGAAATCCCGCCATATTCTATAGTAATGTTTTATGAATTGATCTGCTTGTGTGATATACATGTAATACATACATATGTTCGTATAATATTGTTTTTAAAGTTGTTTTTGTGTTGTTTTAATTATGTTTTTATACTGAATAACAAATAAAGTTTAAAGCGAATATTTTAGTCATTAATTGTGAACCGCCCAGAAAATGAGGATTTAATTTGGCCAAAAAACATTTGGCTAAAGTTTTTCTCATTTGGCTAATCAAATTTTCATTTGGCTAAAATATTTTTCGGTCCAGCGCGAACACTGGAGAGAAATATCTAGCTGCCTCTACAAATACTCACCCATCACTTGAAAATGTCCCTCATGCTTTCAATAGGTTGCCTCTGTATCCCCTGGATGTCAGTATGTTCGTTCGTGTTCCCAAACTGGATTGTAGCGACTTGTATCATATTGACTTGGTCTGAAACCAAACAGAAGGATTGCTCAGAATTTGTTATGCAGCAAGTTTTGTCAAATACATGTAACAGTAAACAAAAATGTACGAAAAAATGTTATAAAATATATTTATTACATGGTCCTACCCTTATTCCATTCAATAAACCCATTCTATAAATTGTGATATTAAACGTTCGTTTAATAGGAAATAGTGCCAGGTCACTCTTGAAATCGGTCTGTCGTCTGTTTACATTCCGTACACTACGTCTCAAAATACTTTGGCTTCCAATATTTTTCCCACAAGCTATAAATGAATGAAGAAGTTTGAAAAATTATGTCATTAAATATGTATACGCCATTAAATACGACAAAGAGTCTTTATTTATCTTGGACTATTTCTTTATGAGGGCAGTTACGTGAAACATTATTGCATGTCTTATAGGAGCCGATGTAGATCCTCTATATATACATGTATATCAACAATGTTAAAATATAGGTATGTTGTGAAATAGTTTCTCTTTGATCAGACTCGCCTATCAGTAAAAGTAATGTTTTATACAAATTTATAGATAAAGAAGCCAATTAATAATTTTCATCCGGTTCGAATGATTCTTCTTCTCATCCCTCATTATGAAATGAAAAGCCATAAAACTCATTTCAGCATATTTTTTTTTGTGAATTCTTTGCCTGACCCGTAGATAATAGCCAGTTGTGATTTCAAGCTGGGCGACAGGGCAGGTTTGCTCACAACAAACTTTTTGACAGGTAGGATTTTGCAAATCGACTGGTAATGTACTAGTACTGGGTACCCAAAACACATATTCCCAACACATGTGTTACAGAATTGGAGTCCGTGCGGAGAAAACCTAAGTCAGTCAATACGAGTCATGAACAGATACAGAAGGGTCCAAGTAATTACCAATATCAATATTTAATATATGCCCAGAATTCAAAGGAATTGGCCCATACAAATTTCCTATTGCAAGAAACATGAACTTTCAAAACAGTACCATTTATGTTGTTGTTGTTGTGTGTTAAATTGGCTTATATTATTATATAATTAATACTCAGAAAGTATTTTGAAATAAAAACAAATATGGTTAGGCCAAAAAAAATAAAATATTTGTTTCCTATTACGGTGCCAAAAAATTCCAGGTAGGTAGGTAGGGATTTTGTTTTTTTTGGTTTTATTTTTTTATTTTTTCCCCGAACAGTTAAGAAGTACATTAATGCTTACTCTTTATACTTGTGTTAAGGCTGTCCATGTATATTGCAAGTAAACAGTTAATGTAGCACAATAATATGATAAGTATTGTCAATGTGAACAAACAAATGCCACCCAGGCACTCAATTATGCAGCTCTCTTGTAATTATTCTCTCAGTTTAGATTGTGGTGGCACATCTTTCTCAGAGCACAATATTGACATATCAACAGGCCCAAGACATACACTATTACTTTATAATAACATAAGTCATAACTTGTATGATATTAATTCAAACCTCACTTAAATATTTGGTCATACACCTCAGGACCTAAGACACATATCTCACATGCACCTCAGACACATTGCACAGGGTGTAAATGTTCCTCAGACATCCCTCAACTGCACTGAAATATAAAGTCCCACACCACACTGAAAATGGTACCACAGGCCACACCTTGACTGAGGTACCACACCTCAGCATTCAAATTGGCATATGCATGCTTGTAAGTTTTATATACCCAAACAAACCAGTAGATAATTTCATGTGCTTTTTAGTGCCCATCCCAGAAGGGTGTTTGATATATGGTAGACATGCAGTCATCTTTATACTGTCTGTATACATACTAGTAACTATGCCTGAACACTATGAATCCTTGATTGACTGGGGAGAGGAACTTTAAATTCTGATATAGAAAGTCTTCTACATGTATATTGCTCTCTAGCAGATAAGACTTCTTCCCATAAGACATGGGAGTTGAACAAACAAGATTACCACAGGCAGGTTTTAAAGACTGCAGATATTGGTGAGATTGGAATTCATCTGCAACCACAAATGGACATGTATTTTAATAGAAGTAAATTGTTTTTGAAAATTCCATCTAAAATTATTGCTGCTTAATGTAAACATAGTATATAGTATATATTTAACGATTTTGATGTGTTTACATGCCAATGGCATGCATTAAAAAAAACTTAAAATTTTTTTTTTTTTTTTTTTTTTTTTTTTTTTTGGGTTCAAATTTTTTGATTTGGGTTGAAATTCGAAAAAAAAAGTCCAGGTCGGCCCAATTTCGGCAGGTCGGTCGGGTAACCGGAAACACAGATGTTTTTTTTTTTGGCCTTACATATAGTTGAAGTTTTTAAATATCAGTAATGATCAAATTATTTAGATGACAATTGATTTCTAACAAGATCTAACACATTCAGTAACATAATTGAACAATTCGAGCTTGTTTTGGACAATTAAAAAAAAAAGCCTATTAAAGAGAATGCTGTTTTTGCCTAGGAGAAATATTTCTCCTACTAGTAGGCATTTTTTTTGCATACTAAGGACATTTTTCCTATTTTATCAGTGTTGATGTCTTTAAATTAACAGAACTTGATTTGCGACAGATATCCCTTTTCTTGGCGCCAAAATACACCGAAAATATACCCGAGGTGGCAGAGTTCCATGAAAAACAAAATGGCAGACATCGACCCCATATGGGAACCCTGAGGGGGGATATGGATTCCATATGGGACGGGATACAAAGATGACGACCCGATGTCTCCTGATATGCCTCTACCAACTTGTATAGGCTCCATTTCAGTATACATGTAGCCGTAGGCATATCTACCCTGCATGGTTGAGTGATTTTTTTTGCATGGCATCACTCTTTATCTACCATTTCCTATGAAATTCCCCGATAAAATTAGCGATAACGAATTGGCGATAATAAATATATGCACCGTTACGGTACGGTAGTTGCGATACAATGCACCCGTGACGCCGTTGACACAGATACCTTTGCAGGCTGGGAGAATTTACTCAAGAAAGCTAATCGTCGTTTCCATGGCCACATAGTGACTCGGCGACCTCGTCGCTATAGTATATGGCCACGAGTAGATCTGGGAGTGGGACGAGCTGGCCTGTGTCCAACCAGCCAACACACCAAAATGTGGCAACAATATCAATGACCCCTGAATCTGAATAATTTCAACGCATGGCCTTTTAGTTTTATGCATTTCAGCGTTTAATCATAATGATTGTATCGAGGAGGTCAGTTGTACTAAGTAACCTAATTTCGCATCAATCACTCAATGACAATGAATTATATTAAATAGAATTAATTGAATTTTTTTTTTTATTTGAATGTTTTTAAATTTTAGTGGAAAACACTTATATTATAATATATAATACAGTAAATACTCACTTTGTGATTATCTGGTTTCAAGTTCGATCTGCATCTGTATGTTGGTCGGGCGGGTGTAGGAGCCTTGATTTGGCTGTAGCCTAGGTTCACCGTTGGACGACTTACGCTGTTAATGTTGTTGTTGATGTTAAATCATAATGCGCTGGCCGTGTCCTCCAGCCTCCAGGTGGTTCCATTCAATGATTGTTTTGACAAAGAATGAGTTTTTATACTGTTTGTCCTTATTGTTTCATAGGAAAGCTTCAACTAGTTATAAGAGGACGAAAGTCTTGTAAATCTTCTTAGATCTATCTTCTATTCAGGTTGAAATGAAAGTCAGTGAAATTTGCCCGCGTCAATTAGAGTTTGGACCTTTGGTATCCGCAAGACACCTGATTCTCAAAGAACACAGAATCTTGAGTGACAGCAAATAACAATTTTGGCAAAATGTATTATCCCGACACAAAGTATGACCTTTACCTTTATGTGCAGACCCAATCAGAGCTCGTCCATAGCACATTTGCGCATCGGGGCCTATGCTTAAGCCGTTCTATTTTTAGATACTGACTTATCTGGCAACGTACTTATTAAGCAGAACACCGGCACCTCCATCCCAATATCTTAGCCGGTTTTAGTACGAGAAGACTTGGACTACCACACCCCTGATAGATCCCATTGAAATTTGAGCCATATAGATGATCCCATTTGAATTTATATAGCAGTCAATCAGACATTCGCAAATATAATATATAAGATAAGTCCCCAAACTCGATAAGTCCCACCACCCATATATGTCATATATATACAGTCCCACCGTTTTGGGTACGGCAGAACCTAAGTACATCCATTGGTATCTCGGGCACCTGCATTGTTATTTTCGACGTGTTCACTAACTTTAGCAAATCATGGCTCTTAATGAAAAAGATCTCATAGCCGTCTGCAAGGAACCAGACCAGTCAACAAAGGTACATATAAACACAAATAATTAACATGCAATCAATTACATTTGTTTTTTTTTATGATAACGTATTCCCTATTGTCGAGGTACCTGACATGCATATCATAAAAACAGTCAGTGTGGCTAATGGGGTCGTAACCTTTTACCAGTCTCAGTCGGTGCGAGATTGAAACGTTACCGTAAATAATTGCCGTCTGCTTCAATTCATAACTATTTTTCTTCCTAAGTTCTGATAAAGTATTAAAGGCACAATTATCGAAATTTATACTATTTTAGAGTTATCCATCTTACACCCGCAATTTGTCCATTTTGATCACGTGTTCTGCCAATTTGTGGGCTACATATCCGAAAATGAATAGATTTCAAAAATTTATATCTAATCACTCTGAGCTTTGATGGGTGGGTTCCTCGACTCGAATCAAATATTTTTTACCCCCAAAGCCAAAGAAATAATAATATAGGTCCCTCTGATCAGATTGGGTACCTTTAATGGTAAATTGTATGATAAAATCGACTTTAACCTATTTTCTTGATCGATATGACAAAATTTCATCCAAAATTCTTGATGCATACCTGTCCCAGACCTTGATGTAAGTGGACTAATTAATTTAAAAATATATATCACCAATAAAAAATCACTGTTTAGAAAGCCTGTGGCGAAAACGAAATCAGCCACATCATACCTAGTTACGTACTCTATTTTAAACAAATAAATAGTCCATCATTGTTAATTCAGCAAGTCTCGGAAATTTCCTTAGGAGTGTGATCTGATTTGATCCGGGGAAATCTCACTCAGTGTGATCCGACGATTTAGATTAGATCATCAAACAATACTAGTAGTGGTATTTAGAGAAGAATAGTCAGTCATATAATAATACGTATCTATAAACTTAGTCGGCCCAAAACAAAGCAGAGAAGACGGCCCGAAGAGAAGTCGGCCCGGTAAATTAAAGAAAACTATTTTTTAACTGAGCGCTTAATGCCTGTGGCAAAAATAGGTGTTTATATATAGTTTATGGTTGCAGTGTTTACATTACGCAAGTGTCAAGCGTTGTGACCAACATTTTGCACATGGTGTCAAATGGGATTATATGGCAAAGTATGGGATTAGATACGACAGCGCCCAATGTTTATGTTTTCAAAATGAGAGATAACTCTAAAGATGCCCGTTATTTTCATTAAATATTACTTTTACGAAATAACGGGCTTGTTTAAAGATTCACACCACAAAGAGAGAAACTTCGCAAAATGTATAAGAAATGCTAAACTCAGGGTGGGTGGGCTTGGGGGAGTTGATGGCACGGTACAAAAAGTCAGCCCAAAAAATCGCTTGTCATATTTAATCCCAGATATTGCTGGATATTGCCAATTATATCACCTCGTAGCATTCCATTTGCTATGACCACCTTTGGTGTCAAAGAGGATTTTAACACCTTGTAGGCTGTAGCATTCCATTTGCTTAATTATCGCACACTGTTGTGGCTTTCGCAGATATATCGATTGGGTTCGTTAAAGGGGGATATTAAGACACAAGAAATATAGTGTTACATTGATGTTTGCCTATTAGAAAAATATACTTACGTGTATTAGAAAAGTCCCATCACCATTTATCCGGGCTTTGGACTGGCTCATCAATACCTTGATGAGGCTGGTTTAAAGTTTAATTTCGTCATTTTTAGCTCACCTGAGACGAAGCCTCCGGTGGAGTTATAGTCATCACTCCTCATCCGTCCGTCCATCCATCCATCCGTCCGTCCGTAAACAATTCTTTAAACTTCTTCACCTCTGGAACCATAAGACCGAATGGGTTCATATTTGGTGTGGATGTTCCCTAGGTGACTCACATTCAGATCTGTTTAAATTAGGTCACTGGGTCAATAGTTGCGAAGCCAGGGCCATAACTCTTTCCCTCCATAGTAATTCTTTTAAACATCTCAAATACCATTAGGCCAAATGGGTTCATATTTGGTATGAAGGATCCTTGGGTGACTGGGGTTCAGATCTGTTCAAATGAGGTCACTGGGTCAAATGTGGGCGGGGCCAGGGACATAACTCCAAAAAAGAAAAGGAAAACAATTATATATTAAAAAATAAAAGAATATTTAAAAACAACTGGAATTATTTTTTTTCATTAAAATATTTTTAAAAAAAATAAATGTTTTTATATTTAACTCCATAGTCAATTATATATATATATATATATATATATATATCTATTATATATTTTGAAAGATCTGTGTGTGTATCTGTGTGTGTGTGTGTAATCGATGAACTCAAAAACGACCGACCCGATTTCGATGAAACTTGGTACGTGGGGGTATTTTCGGCCGGGGGTTAACATAGGCCTATTGATTTGCCCGTGCGACGTGACCTTGACCTTCAAAACTCATATCTCGGGATCCGCAGTGCTATCACGCCGGATTTAGCACTGCGATGTAGGGAGGATAACTCTATATTCATAAGTCGACGAACGTTAGCAATTTGCAGGCATGCAATTACGCATCGTGTATTTTTCCCAAAATTATAACATTTACAATATATATTGTCAATTTGCAGGCTATTAAAAATCGTGCATCTATCCCAAAATATATCATTTATTACAATTTCTGATATATAAATTTTGTTACAGCTAATATTCTTAGGTCTATTGTCGATAGATTTATTTTTTGTATATTCACACCACGCATAGGCTCAAGCTGTTTACATTTACCCCGCGGGTCTGGAATCTCATCCAAGAATCCATTTAGCTGAAATGATACTTCGTTGTTGCGAAATGGAATCTACCGGTGGCCCCAAGCCGTCAATGTCAACAACATCGAAATTGTTCAACTTTGACTGCGAGAAAATAATTAGTTAAAATTTACCACACAATGCTAATTTATCTTTATGTTGAAGCTTGATAATTAATGAGCGTGTGTATATGAGGCGCGTTTACATACTTTAGTGGAAATCAAATCGGGTAAAACTGGCGGATTTTTACGGACGAAATTTGATACATAGGGTATCTCGGTATCCGCTGGGCCGATTTCCCGGTATCCGCTTGCCCAATTTCCACCATTTTTGGGGTGTTGGTGTTGGAAAATTGCCAGACGGATTTTGACAAAATTTGATACTTAGTGGACCATAGTGGTAATTGTTTCCAGGGAGTGTTTTGGACGGGTCAAATCGTGACCCCACCTGACCTTGACCTTCAAAATGGTCAATTCAATGTCAAAGCCCGGACGAAGTCGGGTCACCTTCGTCCGGGCTGTTTCCCCTCTGCTTTCCGGCGAAAGGCGCGATTTTACCTTGAATTGACAATTTTGAAGGTCAGGTCGGGTTCTTGATTTGACCCGTCCAAAACACTCCCCGGACAAAAGAACTCCTAGGTATCAAATTTTCGTCGAAATCCATCCGTTTTACCCGATTTGACCTTGAATTGACCTTTTTGAAGGTGAAGGTCAGGTCGGGGTCACAATTTGACCCGTCCAAAACACTCCCCGGACAATAGTATCCCTAGGTATCAAATTTCGTCGAAATCCGTCTGGCAGTTTTTCCGGCCATTGCAAACAGACAGACAAACAGACAGAAGTCCCAAAATATATATTACTAGAAGGTGACCCGACTTCGTCCGGGCTTTGACCTTGAATTGTCCATTTTTAAGGTCAAGGTCAAGCGGGGTCCAAAACACTGCCCGGACAAAAGTACCCGACAAACGTGCCCGTCGAAATCCATCCGGTTTTACCCAATTTGACCTTGAATTGATCATTTTGAAGGTCAAGGTCAGGTCGGGGTCACGACTCGACCCGTCCAAAACACTCAGTGAACAAAAGTAACCCCACGTATCAAATTTCGTCGAAATCCCATCAAAATTGGCGATATGACCTTGAATTGACACGATTTCAAGGTCACATCGCACGGGCAAATGCTTATGAGACTCCCCATACGAAAGTACCCCCACGTACCAAGTTTCATCGAAATCCCGTGATATTCGGGCGTTAGACCTTGAATTGACCCGATTTAAAGGTCAAGGTCACGTCGCATGGGTAAATGAATATGCTTATGAGACTCCCCGTACGAATGTACCCCCGCATACCAAGTTTCATTGAAATCCCGTAATATTTGGGCGTTTGACCTTGAAATTACCCGATTTCAAGGTCAAGGTCACGTCGCACGGACAAATTAATAGGTCTATGCCCGTTCCCGGCCGAAAATACCCCCACATACCAAGTTTCATCGAAATCGGCTCGGTCGTTTTCGAGTTCATCGCGAACACACAGACAGACAGACACACAGACAGATCTTCCAAAATATATAATAGACTAGAAGGTGACCCGACTTCGTCCGGGCTTTGACCTTGAATTGACCATTTTGAAGGTCAAGGTCAGGTGGGGTCAAACACCAATACCCCAAAAATGGTGGAAATCGTCCCTGCGGATACCGGGAAATCTGCCCAGCGGATACCGAGATACCCTATGCATAAAATTTCGTCCGTAAAAATCCGCCAGTTTAACCCGATTTGATTTCCACTCAAGTATATAAACGCGCCTCATATACACACGCTCATTAATTATCAAGTTTCAACGTAAAGATAAATTAAGCGTTAACGTGATCTAACGTAATGACCTCTAACGACGTCATAGAAGTTACGCATTGTTTTTATCCTGATGGAAGATAGTACCACTTCTTCTTGATAATTGAGGCAGATAACTAAAACGGATACATACGCATTATATATCGTTGGAAAGAGGAAACACGAAAGATTCTCACAGTGTCATTATTATGACTGGCATTTTATTATTCGCGCTGTTTCGAATCGATTTGTAAGCACCGAACTCAAATGAAAGTCCCGTAACACAGCGTAAAAACAGATTTGACCTCGGCACGTGAAAAGTTGACCTCGGATCTGAAAATTAATATGCCTATGCCACTTCCCGGCCGATAGTTCCCTCACATACGAAGTTTCATCGAAATCGGGTCGGCCATTGTCGAGTTCATCGCGAACACACACACACACAGACAGACAGATCTTCCAAAATATATAATAGATACTAGCCGATGAGCCCGACGTTGTCAACGTCCACCACCTGGTCAAACTACACACACGTACCAAGTTTCGTCCCGATCGGTCGAGAATCGTAGATTTGTATAAATGACATACAGACAGACATACAGACAGACAGACAGACAAACAGAGGTCTTCAAAATATATATGAGACTAGCAGGTGGACCCGACTTCGTCCGGGCTGTTTCCCCTCTGCTTTTCGGCGAATTGCGCGATTTGACCTTGAATTGTCCATTTTGAAGGTCAAGGTCAGGTGGGGTAGCGATTTGACCGTCCAAAACACTGCCCGGACAAAAGTACCCGACAAAAGTACCTGTCGAAAATATTTGATTCGAGTCGAGGAACCCACCCATCAAAGCTCAGAGTGATTAGATATCGATTTTTGAAATCTATTAATTTTCCAATATGTAGGCCACAAGTTGGCAGAACACGTGATCAAAACGGACAAATTGCGGGTGTAAGATGGATAACACTAAAATCAAGTTCTTACTATTAACAATAATAACCACTTGATTTTAGAGTTACCTTGGGTGACAGATTTGTGAAAATGGGATCACAAAGTCGAATTAGGGCAGAGGGCAGAGCCAGAGAGTTATTTTTATACTATCGCATGTTGCTGAAAATATTTATTCTGAAGAATGAATCACTTGCACTGAGACTAAATTACAAATATATATGGCCGCAATCAGACTTCTTTGATTTAACATTTAAATTCATCAGCAAATCCTGCAGCACACATTTGTTGGAGAATTAGTTTTGAAATGTTTAGGATCGCCTTTAGATGGGAGCTATCAAATTTGCTGGCAGCCATCTTCAATTTTACTCTTTGCTTGACTAAATCCTTCGTCACACCCAATAACCATCATTTCCCATCCGATTGATCCAAAACTTCATATGATGAGAGGTCTATGGGATTAGCATGCATGGTATTAGAAACACAAGTTTGCTTTATTCTGAGATAATCTTCCATTGCTTTACATGTAAATACATATCCTTGTGATATATTACATCTTTCTAGATCAGCTAAGAGGTAACGTTAAGTTTTAATAAACAGTAAATCTTCTCTGTTTTTTTTATCAGGATTTCATCATGCAACAGACCATGTACAGGATCAAAGACCCCAAGAAGTCTCTTGAATTCTATACAGGTGTTTTAGGAATGAGGTTAGTGAAGTTGGCACATCGTATAGTTCCTAGCCGAGGGGTACAGTATATGTGCAAAAATGTAAATAGTATGATAGCATTATTTTGACTATCATCTGATATGTGCTGTGCAGTAGAGCAGCTATTGAGACTATATTTCAAAAGCAGTCTACCCAGTAAGAAACCCCAATGTGTATATTTCAGTTTTTCAGTATTGCATTTGCTTTTGGTTTCCGGATGATACATGTACATTTTGATAGTCTCAACTGAATGGAATGAAATTTTGAATGTGGGTTTACAGCACAAAATACAGGTCAAGTTCGAATTTGGGTTCTGCCTGCCAATTTTCACCAAAATTATGGCCCTTTTTGTTGAAATTTACACCCAATTTTTTTTTCCAGATGATAACTTTAGTATAAATTCTGAACTGAATGGAATGAAATTTTATGTGAATTTACTAGCCCAAAGTATAGGTCAAGTTCACATTTGGTTTCCATCTGACAATTTTCACCAGAGTTATGGCCCTTTGTTGGAATTTCCATGGGCATTTATTGCCATGCCCTAGCGATGCTCTTTTTATAACTGATGGTAGTCTCCATATAGTAAAGAAAATGTTAAACACTTGATTGTCTACCACAGGTTGCTGAAGAGATTCGACTTTCCATCAATGAAGTTCTCATTATATTTTATGGGATACGAGAGTGCATCAGATATTCCCAAGAAAGAGAATGACAGAACTGTCTGGGCATTGTCCAGAAAGGCAACCATCGAGCTCACTCAGTAAGTTCAAAGATGAATTCAATTCAGGGTTCCAAAACTCAATTTACAGCAACAACATACAAAGTCTAATTCAACACAAGTATTGACTTTATTACTGAAAACTATATTAAAAACCAATTATTTTTGCTGTTTCTCAAAAACATCGAAATTAGATAAAATAAATTGAAAGAAATTTGCATATGTATTAATATAGTGTCTTTCAGATAGCAGTTCTTTGTTAGAACATGTTATTTGATTTTCACTAGAACTTAAATAGAAAGTAATACAGGTTTTGTAAAATTGGCACTGAGTACATATTTAAAGTTATGATACTCTTTGCACATTCAAGTATTATGTCTATCATAGAGACGTGGTTGTTACTTTTGATCCATTCTGAAACTGAGAGCTTTGTATATATCATTAAAAATTCTACATTTCACTTCGGCCTTAAAATGAGTAATCATTTCATGGCAGTTTTATCAGTGCTTTTATTAGTTTTATATGTATCATGTTAGGAAACCTTGCATGAACCACATGTCCCTTTTCTAAGTTGATTCCTGTAATAAGAAAATTACTTCTGCTGAACTGGTGACTGGTCATTGTTACATGGTTTCCCAGGATCTCACAAATGTGCAAAACAAAAAGTCACCCAGTATCTCAAAGTTTCGGATCGTCTGCTGCCGCAGTCAAACTCAAAGCAGATGGAATACCCATTAAACTCTGTTGAAATTTCACTTGAAAATCACAAACAAATAATTAAAGGTACTCATTCTGATTCGATGGTCCCCATATCATCAGATTCCAACAACAACAAAATATTTTGAAATGCCACTTCAGTTATCAGAATCAATTAATTGTCCAACATTAATGCTAACCAGTCAACTATAGTATAATATTGCCAAAAATTACACAACTCGGGGGAAATAACAAATTTCAAAAATTGATATCTCATTACTCTGAGCTTCGATGGGTGGGTTCCACGACTTGAATA